>VUQG01044250.1:16106-27768 GCA_015106755.1 Etia nguti
CACTTTTCAGGACATGCCGAAGTTTTAAGCCTGCAGCATGTGACTGATAGCAGCAGGTAATTCAGTCCAGCAGGTAACACCTCAGGGGATGATAACTGGGAAGTTATGCTAGAGTTCAGAGGAACGGTGCCCATGGGAGATCACAGAAGCTCTGGTGGATGAGCAGAGAAGTAGTCACAAGACAAAGGGGTTGTTAGTTCTACTCTCAAGAGAGCAAAACAGCAGAAACGGCATCTATGAGCTAGTGGTAATTCATTGTTTTAAGCACATCACAGTTACAGTCCGTGGGTGTTTAACATAAGCAACTTTGTTGTTGCTGGTTATTAAGCTCTGTGCATGGCAAAAATAAAATGTGTTACAAGGAGATCTTTCAAACGAAAAGGGCAAGTATAAGTAAAGATTCGATCTTAGTGTTATGCAGAACACAATAACATCTTGAAACCCAAATAATGAGCTGCTGTATTACTTTTTCAAAATATTTAGTTTGCCAAAAAGAAACCTTTAAAAGCTTTATACATAAAAAACTGTCACTTTCCTCCTATGCAGCTTCTGCCATCACTCTTTGAGATGCACAACTACTGTGAACTGGAAAATCCTCTGAGAGGCTAAAACTGTTCAGTTTCATTTTCCAAAGTTTCAATTTCAAAGGCACTGAGTTCAAGTTAGACACAAGGAGGAGGGCCAAAGGAAGGCCACACACTGGCTCTTCTTATTGGAGAATGACAGTCAGCACTGACTAAGTCCTAAACTGTGCAGCGATCAAAAGAACAGCTAAAACTTAGCATGGAGCAACACTACTTTGCATGTGAAGGTTTGCGATTTCGTAACTCGAACCTTCAAAAACTTAAAAACATTTCTTTAAAGTATTCCTCGTAAACCACAGACCACCTCCAACAACAACAACAACAGAGGTTAGCACCTCTGAAAAGCTCAAATCTGAGCTCTAAGCTGCTAAATCACAGCTTCAATCTTTCAGGTGGCGTCTGCGAGACCGTTCACTGCACACCGATGTGATACAAACTGAGGCCAGTCCTTTAGAAATAGCAGACAGAGGGGTCTGTGGGGTGTCAGATGTCAACAGGGACCAGTTGCTGGAGTCTCAGCCCAGGCTTCCTCTCATGCTGCAGCAGCTGTGTCTTCTCAGACCTCACATTCCTGCAGGACAGGCCCACTTTACCCTCATCACCTGTGCTGATCTGAGGGCAGGATAGGCTCTCAGGGGCACCTCACCCACCGCAACATGAATTTAAGTCATTTTCCTTCCTTCCTTCCTTTTTTAAAACAATAATCATCTAACACCAAAATGTATATCTGAAAATGATCACAGAAATAAAAGTCGGTTAGGAGCATGCTGACGGTCTATGGACTTTTGCACAAATTGGATGATCTTCTGGTTTGTCCATTCATAAAAAGGTATAAAAATGACTTGAGGTAATCAGTAAGCACAGCAGATCAACTCACCAAAAGCTTAGATAAAAATTAGGCTATAGTCTCTTAAGGTAAACTATAATAACTGTACTATAAAATCGATAAAACCCACTCAGGTCCACTCAAGATACACAACCAGGCTCTCTCTTTGTAAAATCTGTCTAAAGTCAGCTCTCCATCCACACACAAACACACAACACACACACACAAACACAGAGAGAGAGACACAATGCCCATGATTCAGCAGCTTCTTCCCCCCATTAGACCTCCCTGTACAATTACAGCTGCTTTGCAGTGCATATTGCATTCAGTGCATTATAAGCTGCTCTGTCTGACCTCCACTAAATAATACATGTAAACACTTACCCCACCCTACCGCAGTAATAGCTCCCATTTCTGCAGGACCGTGAATACACATTACCTGATTTATGTCGCAGTGACATATTGTGTACGGTTTCATTTATGTAGATCTTCATTTTTGCTGTCTCAATCTTTACATGCATTGGTGTTCCCCTCTGCTTTTTGCAACCCTTGTTTGATCTTGTAATGGATTAAAAAAACGACCCCTGTCAATGGATTCCAGATAAAAATGAGCCCACTGTAATTTGTATTGTGCACTATCACAAATAAAATGAAAGAATAAAGTAAATCCAGCCTGCGTCATGTTACATGTGGTTGTTATTCTTATAAACTGTCCTTCAGCCAGCTTTAGCTGTGGAGTAAGCACTCTCTGTAGTGTGAAATGACATCTCAGTGAGGAGCAGCCAGAACTTTTTACAGGCTCACATCACACACACACACAGCTATGACAGAGACTCCTCACTGAACATAAGCACCGACTGAGTCCCACAAAACACACACACACAACTTAAAAGTGTGCCAACTGAAAAAATGTTGCAAACGAGTGCAGGTCATAAGAAGTTTCTTACGGACTACAACTGAATCATGGGTTCACTGGCAGCTTCCAGCCCGACGCCTATCGTCCGACAGCGGGGCAGCCCAACGCACCACAGTGTATAACTACTACTAAACATCAATCTTACCTCCAGACGTGAGCTGTAAAGTCAATTTAAAGTGGTACTCGAGTTTTCCCGTCTCTTGTCAGGCTTAACCGTGGAGCTACACACACTTGTGGCCACGCAAAAAATCACGAAGTCCCTATTTAATTCCCTGCATTCCCACTGAATTAATTTGCTTTCTTCTCACTCGCCTCACTTGCCTCCGAGAAAGGTCCTCGAAAGTCAAGTCCGTGTTGTAAACCTACGCATTTTTTTTTTCTTTCTTTTTTTTTTTTTTATCCGAGCATGTTCGCAGTTTGAATCCAATTAAAAGGCAGTTCTTCGCTGCTCGGTCGCTGAAAACTCCTCTCTGCCTTGCTAATCAGTGCGGCTCAGCAGTGCGCGTTCACGCCGCTGATGGGAGGGGAGAAAACACGGAGGAGGGGGGGCGGAGCGAAGCAACCGGAAGTACCCTGAAACACACAGGGCAACAGTGGCCACGCTGCACCTCTCGGTTTCCGATAATGGATTTTAAACTCTTGGGGTCATTTTAGAGTTTAAAAAACCCTAAAATGACGAAGATTCGCGTGACTTCCAAATACGTCGTTTTATGTCGCCTTATACGCTGTAAAATACAAGAAAAGACACTTCTCCAGTGCTTGCATGTAACACCACAGTATGTCAGTTTTTCAGTAGCGCTCACGCGCCCATACCCGAATGTAAGGAGCCAATCATAGGCAAGCTTATCTCCACCCCACTGTCGCAAAATGTTACGGTCTTCTCGCCGCGGTTTACGTTAGTCATTGCAATGAGGGGCATCATCGCTCGTGTTTGCGTGGTACTTTTAATTTGAATGTGTCATTTACAGGTAGGACACTAAATGGACACTGTGTATTTCAGTTTGGCAGCCCACGGTTAATGTGGCGCATGTTCAGGCTGCCGTTTAACTCAGTTTTTTGGCTTCGAGTGACATTAAAAACTGTCGGTTAGCGAGCTCAATGTAAAAACGCAGGTTCGTTTGAGCAGAGAGCTGCCTGCTGAAGTAAACGCACTGCAGTAATGTGATGCTCCGCAGTGGATTCCCGGCCCAGCAAAGCGCTACTGTAACATCTCTGAAAATAATCCAATCGGCCAATGCGCTAAGAGGGCTCCAGTTAATGTGTCTGAGTGAGTAATAAAGCAAAGTAGCAAAGAGAAAGTCAACAAGGATCCCAGAAACAGGCACCCTGCGTTAGCTTCAGTGAAGTTTAACAGTTTGTGCGAGCTGCATAAATGAACACAGCCTGTGACTCAGTTTGAATCACTAGTTCAGGATGAGATCTGTGAAAAATAGCTTCATGTTTGAAACCAGTGCTAGGCTGTTCTGGCCAACTGGCGTCAGAATCAAGTGAATGAAGCCCTTTGCATTTTCTAAGAAACCCAAATGACGCCTTTAAATTCGGCAAATGGCTCCCCCTCCCTGAACCTGTTTCTTCTGGAGCTTTCTTCCTGTTAAAATTGAGTTTTTCATTCCCACTTTCGCCAAGTGCTTGCTCAAAGCATCTGGCATCGTCTGATTGTTGGGGTTTTCTCTCTATAATTGTAGGGTCTTTACCTTACAATATAAGGCTCCTTGAGGCGGCAGTAGTTGTGATTTGGTGCTGTATAAATAAAACAGAATTGAATTTATTCTGTGAAATTACTGCTCTGCTGAGTAGTTGATCAACAGTTGCTAAATAAAATTGCCTGTGACATCACAGCATCTTTAAGGTGGTATGTTGTGATTGAACCTATTGTAGAAACGAGCAGTACGAGACAAAGAAAAGCAGTTTTCATATTATCTCATATTAAAGAAAACACAATCAGTAAATTTCTGATGAATTAATTAGCCAAGCCCTAAACATTAAAGCATTTCTCTGTATTTTCAGACTCACAGACACACTCTGACTGCTCTGGAGGATGGATCCTGTAGTGCTCAGCTACCATGACAGCCTGTTGCGGCGCTCTGATGTCTCTCTACTGGAAGGACCTTACTGGCTTAATGACCAAGTCATTGGTTTTGCCTTTGAGTACTTTGCTGCCGACCGCTTCAGAGTCCTTGGGGAAGCCGTCATCTTCATCAGCCCAGAGGTCACCCAGTTCATCAAGTGTGCTTCCTGCCCTGATGAGTTGGCAGTGTTTCTGGAGCCACTGGATCTTGCTTCTCGTCGCTGGGTCTTCCTAGCTGTGAATGACAACTCCAACCAGACCGCTGGAGGGTCCCACTGGAGCCTCTTGCTTTATCATCACAACTCCAACCACTTTGCCCACTATGACTCTCAAAATGGCAGCAATTCGCTTCACGCACGGCGCATCGCCAGCAAGTTGGAGCCTTTCCTGGGCGCAGGGAGGAAAGCACTGTTTGTCGAGGAGCCCTGCCCATCCCAGCAGAACAGCTATGACTGTGGCATGTATGTTATCTGTATTGCCGAGGCCTTGTGCGAGAAGGCCCGGGTGGAGGGCTCGCCACGCCTTCCTGTGCAAATGATCACCCCAGCCTACATCACCCAGAAGAGAGCCGAGTGGTGCAGACTGATCCAGAGCTTAGCTCAGAATGACCTCTGCTGTTCGCTGTCTTTCCCTTAGCACGTCGATTGCCCCGCACTGTATGCAGAAAAGCTGTCACCCCCACATATCTACTGCTGGAGAATCTGAATGCACTCCCTCAATACACTATATAACTATATATATGAAATCTATTTCTATTACAGTCTCTGTCATACTCCATTATCAAAAAAGAGTTAAAAACATAAAGCAATGCTTCAAATATTTAATGATTTCCGAGAACTATTGGTGTCGTGTATATGCACAGAAACGAAAAGTATGTAAACAAGAACACCAGCATGCCTATAAAACAGATTTTCTCCTGTGTACAAATTGAGCGAGGACGTCATGTCGAAGAGGAGGCACAGACTTTTTTTTTTTTTTTCCTCCATTTTCTGAGTTTGGAGCGAATGTAGAAATGTTTACACAGATTATTGCTCAGGGTCATTTTAAATGAACTGAATTGACAATAAGAATGTGCACATGAACTCTGGCTCCTACTTTTGTCACACAGTCATTGTGTTCGTCAGCTTGAACATGCATACTTTTAGTTTTTGAGATAATTTGAAGAATTCCTGCTGTATGAGGGTGCCGATGTGCCGTGAGTGTTTATGGAACAAAGGGCAGTGTTGGGTGGTGGAATGTATCCAACTCACTGTCTGTCGAGCTAATAAATGTGACTCTAGTCACGTTTTTGTTGACACAGTGGTACAATTATTATTATTTTTATTTATTTTTTTATTTCTTTCTGTTGAAATGTAAGTCATTTTATGTCAGAAAAGTTAACTACATGTTGGTTTTGCAGGCGGTTGCTTCACTGAGGAAATTACATTTGCAGATTTACTGAAGCTTAAATGTGAGATTTCTAGATTTTTATTTTAACCTTCTTTGTTATTGATTGCAGAAGCGTTGCAAGCACTATACACGGGGTATCATAAAATATGGCGCCCAAATGTTAATCTGCTTTTGATTACCTTAAGTTTTAAATGTTCCTGTTTCGGTCATTAGTTGAGTGTTCCTTGGTAATGGATGATGACATGAATCAATATCTTAAAGAAGTGCACTAACAACAGTAATTTAGTACTCAAAGTGGAATGAAGCATAATATTCAGGTTGTTACGTTCAGCACTTAAAATCCAAGCAGACTTTAAGGAAAATTAAGCAGAAAACATAAGTGGCAAAGTATTAAGTTCGGTATATTCTTATTGGAAAAAAAGTGGCTTTAGTGTGTTTTTTTTCCTTATCTCCTATCATATATACACTGTTAAAATGGTAAACACGAGCTTCAATTTCAAATCATGACGTCAGTATACGTCTAAGGAATCTCAATGAGCCAAATACTCAGACTTCAGACTGCTTTGAACGCGACAAAACAATTTTTGACTCTGTGTGATGTCAATGAGAGCAGATATTGCTGATGACATCTCAGACCAACAGCTCTGGCTGTCAGCAAATAAGCCCAGACCATCTGCTCTTCAAACCTTCTGTCTGTAAGGGGCAACCAATCAGAAGAACGTTAGCTTAAAGGCAGAGCACGCAAAACAGCTTGTTTCAGACAAGGGAATTTGAGGGCCTGCACCAGGGTCTGATATAAGATGACGAGAGGTCAGTTTAAACTGCGAATCATGCACAGCTACTCTAATCAAGTAAAAATAGAAAAGACGAGCTGGAAATGAGAACAATAGTGAAGACTTTTTCACTTCACTAGCTCAAAACAAACGAAACAGCTGTCATTTTTAGAAACATCAGAAATGTCCCACAATATTTCCATGGACATCCCGATGCAGGATGGGTGGGTAACTGTTGTAAGCTGTCAGCTCGTATTGTAGTTGAAATTAGGAAGGCGCACAGGAAGGGCATGCACCCATTTCTTTTAGATTTCAGAAAGAGGGAGTGTGGATCAATTAAAAGATCCCTGCATTGTTCTGTTTTACATACTTCCCTACTGACACAGCTAAAGCCAGTTTAGATTCGGGATTAAAGAGTTTCACAGCCTATACCTAGAGATGGGGTGGGACACAGAAACGTGTCATTTGGATTTCAGAAAGAGGGAGTGTGTATCAATTAAAAGATCATTGTCCCATTTCGTATTAGATCCCTTATACTGAGACAGCTAAAGCTTGTGTAAAGTCAGGATTAAATACAAACTGGACGTGTAAGCATAGTTTCATCTGTTGGCTTTCGGAAGTTTTGTAATGAAGAGTCATCACCAAGTCATTCCGCCACATAGATTATAGTTAGGAATACTCATCGGTAACCATGTGGCAGAACAAAGAGCATTCAACTCCTCATCTGGCTGGCTGCCCTGCTCTCCTCTTAAATTCACACTGCTCAGACTGTTTTCACCCCCCTCTCTCCTTCCGTTGGCATTCTGTGCGCATCTACAGCCCACAGGCGTATTTCATCCGGAGTAACCAGTCAGACGAGCCATCGAGGTTTACTATTGTCCTCATAAAATGCCACAAAGCTGGGGCATTCTCCGCCCTGGCAGCACACTGCATTAGAGAGACAAAGTGCCCAGGGAAAGAAGCACACATTCATTTAGACAGATTTGCTTCAAAATGGCCAATTTGTCAAGTACACTCCAAGAGTGTTTACAGGGAAAAAGAGCTCGGCTCTCTGTTGTCATCTCGGCCTGCAGTAGTATGCCGGGACTATTTGTCATATTTTCTAGGAATATGAACTTATTACGTACCAAATAACCTAAACAGAAATGGATCAATTTAAATCCTACAAAATCCAGTAACATGCTGTTTGTTCTTTTGCTTTCTGTGGCCTAAAACAAAGCTTCTTAGTGTTTGTGGTTTTACTGTGCTGTAAATCCACGATGGGTTTATTGATAATCTCCACTTATTCCAGGCCGTATCTCACCTGCTGGACCCCAGCTTGTGCACCTGACTATGCAAAGTGAGCTAAACACATCCAGTAATAACAATAGCAGCAGCTGGCATTTGGAAGCGCACGTAAAACACTGCAAACAGTACTGACAAACAGCAGTTAGACTGGCAGTGCGGTAAAGCTGATAAACCAGTTATAATGAACTAGCTCCAATAAAATGAAATAGCAGCTGTGAAAATGACAGTTTGTGTAAATGAGGTGCTGATAAAATTTTGACTGCAATGGAGTCGTAAATGAAGGGAAACAGGGGCTTCTGGATCAAGGGAATAACAGGTGAGCACTTCAGAGAAAAGCAGAAGTAAATGAAACACTATTACTGCAACACTGGGTATCTATGAGTACAGTTAATATCTGTGTTACAGTTTTGGTGTGTGAAATACAGCAAAAAAAAAAAAAAAGCATCTATGTGCTCTGACTGTGGGGATTGTTTTTTATGTGTCTGTTTATGATCTGGAATAAGAACAAATTGTAGTTTATCAGCTGAAATCTGTACGTATGGAAGTGAATCACACTGCACACTATTAATGTATAAAGTCTGAGCATTTTATTAATCACAAATGTCACAAAAAAGCATGAGAGCGCATGATAGTGAAAAGCTGCGCAGTGCACTTTCTGTATGACTTCATCAGTCTCTCTCAGTGACGTGGAGCCAATCTGCTCCATTCTTATTTACAGCGTGGCTTCAGTTCTTTAAGGTTTGTGGGCATTTGTTTATGCACAGCTCTCTTAAGGTCCTTCCAGAGCATTTCAGTCAGGTTGGACTCTTTAACTGGCCCATTGTAACACCTCGATTATTTTAAATTTTAATTAATTTTTTTCAGCCATTCCATTGTAGAGTTGTTGCCGTGCTTGGGATCCTTGTGAGCATGAGTCAGTTTGGGCCAAGCTTTAGCTGGTGCCCTCACATTTGACTAGATGGTACTACATGGTCAACTGAGTGACTGCAATGTGCCCAGGTCCTGTGGCTGCAACACAAGCCTAAATCATCACCCCTCCACCACCATGCTTAAAAGTTGGTGATAGTTGAAATGCTTACGCTGATGTACTGTGTTTCTCCAGGCATGGTGTTGTGCTTTTTTGCCAAACATTTCTATTTCAGTGTCAACTATCCAAATAATATTGCTACAGACATCTTGTGGTTTGTTTGTTTGTTTGTGGTTTGTCAGCTTTGCAAACAAAAGTTGTCTTTTTTTTCTTTTCTCCTGCGAACGCTCCCAAACAAGTCGTACTCGTTCAGTCTTTTTCTAATTGCACTGTCATTAACTTTAACAACTAACATACTAACTGAGGCCTGCAGAGTCTGAAATGTAGCTCTTGGCTGGTTTTTGTTTTTTGCAGTTTCTCTGTGTACTGCATGCTCTGACCTCGGAGTGGATTTGCTTGGACATTCATTCCTGCAACAATTGTGGCATCGTGCTAACACACAGCTGAATGCTCCAGACCCGCCAACTGCTAAAACTTGTGCTTTTATATATCAGTTAATCCTGTGCATTTGTGTACTTAATTTTCTGAGTCCTGCGAATGCTTTCTTTTTCACAACAGTCACCAGCTCCATAAAACTGCAGCAAAACAAGAAAAAAACATATGCATATTCTAAGAAAGGCCTCGATAAATGTCTCAAGGCTTCTTTTTTTTTAAGCGTTGCCTTTTTTGCTGTGTTTTTCTTTATATTGTCCCTGGGATTTTTCCAAGGATTTTGATATTTTGGATCACCATACTGAAAAAAGGAGTGTAATACGCAGGTCAAAGAAGAAAACATTCAGTGCTCGATCACAGCTGACATCTGTGTTTGAGAATTTGAGGCTTGCCTTAGCCTAGTCTTTGAGCTGCACTTGTGTTCCTGCGTCTCCAAATTTATTCTAGCAAGCATTTGGTTTTAAACCATCATTTGTACACACTGGACAATGTGTGCAATTAATGTCAGGAGCCTCAGCCAAGGTTTCCCATAACCTCATGTCTCAGTGTCTCCTCAGGAACATGTATGCAAACCAATGCACACAAGTACTTACGAATGAAACATCTAGCTTCATGGTGGAAGCACAAAACTGTCCCTGATCTCTCAGAGAAAAACCTACTTGGGGAGTGTTGGCTCTTGCAAATGACATCATATCCTGTCACAACACATCTGCAGCCAACTTAAACAACGCGGAGCTTCATAAGCAGCAGCATGTGTGATAAAAGGCTTGATTAAAACAAGCAGCATCCCAATGAGAGGCCTAAACCCACTCAGTTACATCCTGGACAGCACAGTTTGCAGGTGTGCCCTGCGTGGCAACGCGTTTTGTTGAGGAGGCGTAAGTAGGCCAAGTCTCTATCGCAACGTCACATCAGAAATTAAAAAAAAGAGGGGACAACAACTGTATGCTTCACTGCAAGAGCAGCACGCTTCCCCTGAGATAAAGCTCAGCATTGTGCTCCGTGTTAACAGCGCGTACCAGCAAAATGCAGACATGCAGGCCAGGCTTGTCAGCCTCACACCCCTGGGTCAGGTAGTTTTTATGTGGGACAGTCATTGTATTAGCAGAAAAACGGTTGGAGAATTACAGATTTATGACCTGTACTTTTCCAGCTGTCTTCTGTAACAAAGAAAGAATGAAAAACAAAAAAACAAAACTCCAGCTTCAAAGTATTTAAAATCTGGTGTGCAACAGAAAGACAATTAAGAACAGATTGATGGCTCTGAGAACGGTTGATGACTCTTACCAGCATCCTTTGGAAACTAGACAATTGGAACAATATGTTTTTAACATGTATTACGTAAATGAACTCAAAACTAACATTTATAATAGATATTATTTAAAGCTCACAATTTCACTGAGATTCTACACCACAAGTTTAAAAAAAGAAGTATAGCAACAAGAAACACTGAGCTGATTTGTGACCTTTAGAGCTGCAGCTACACTTGGCTTCTTTCAACCTTAAAAAAACACATTACCAGTGCATTTGTGCTAAGCTAAACTAACTAACTGTTGGTAGTGACTTTACATCTGCTGTATAAAAATGAGACTGATATCAGTCTTTTTAATTAGCTCTGTCCTAGAAAGAAAATCTGCCTATTTACCACAAAATACCAAACTCTGACTCTGAGCTCTCAACAAATTACAGCAGCCTCATCATTTGGCTCTTTATTTGGCTCAAGCTAAAAGAAAAAAATGTAAACATGAAAAGCAATTTTTCTTAGTTTCACCACATGCGTGCGCTTGAACATACTGTGGCCTGTGTCACTCGGTGCACACTGTTAACCACGCTGGCTGTGGTAATATATGGACACTGCGTTTTGTGGGATGACAGATCTTTCGGTTGGCTCGCTGGGTTCAATTTGTTATTGCTGGGAGGAAAATGAAAGAATCCAAAGCGCTAATGAAGCACAGATGCTTATGTGGAGAGAGAGAAGCAGACTAAAGGATGAGAGTGGAGAGGGAAATGAAAATGTACATGTCATGCACTACCATGGTAGTTTTCACAGACTACAGTTAACCCATCTGTGAAGATTCAGACCTACATTTCTCATCCTCTGCAAGTGCTGCACTGGAGCCCATGAAACACTGAAAGGTGCCATGAAACTAAGTTAAAGTGGACTTGAACTAAAATCCTTAACAAGAGGGATTTTCTTTAATAAGAGCCTTTATTGTCACATTTTTCCTTTTCCTCACACAGTCATCATACAACATCACACAACATCAAACAGGGATGTATCTATCTATCTATATATATATATATATATATATATATATATATATATATATAGCTGTTTAGTTTTTACAGTTCTAATAAGC
>VUQG01044251.1:5627-21931 GCA_015106755.1 Etia nguti
GCTTACTGACCTCGAACTGATTTTATGTGGTACACGGCGCTCAAAAATCTGTCAAAAAATGTTTTAGTACGAATTTGGTAAGCTACGAAGCCGCACCGCTTGATGGATTGTCGGAGCGTTACGGCTACCGTAAACAGGAGCCTCGCGGAGTAATACGTACTGTGCTTCAACATAATATTACCATATTGTGTGTGTATAACCTCTTTTTAAGTTTTGTGGATATTATACATGGTTATGCTCAGGATATGTCGGCCCATTTCCACTGGAAATGCCTTTTGGTTAAACTGTCAGCAAGGAATTTGCATTTGCACTGTTAAATTTTTATATAGCTTTAATGCACATAAAAAACAGCTGCTTGTTTAAGTGAAAATACATTGATGGGGTTTTCTTTGCACCAATAAAGTTGTGGAGTTGTAAGGTATTTTGTCTCGCATCAATTATATCGTCAGTTGTATCATTATCGCAAATTTTCAAATATATAACGTGATAAATATTTTTGGCCATATTGCCCTGCCCTAAACAGGACCCAGTGCCACTGAGTCTTTGTTTTTATTTATTTTCTGCTGTGTTTTACTTGCATCTATTTGAAAGAGTGAGTGTAAACATAAAAAATTATCTTATTTTATATGCTGGAATATGCAGAAAAGAGGTTTAAATGTTAAACAAATTTCTTCAAGTCAAAGACAGTTGCATATAATTTAATTTTTGCTTAATGCAATGTGCATAAAGTTAAACGATTAGAACTAATAAAACAAGTTTTAAAAAGAGACTTTTTCATTTGATTACATTTTATATGATGGATTATGCAGAAAAAGTAGAATTGGGCTGAAAGGTCTATTGGTTTATTACCTATTCAGGTTGTATATCATGTTTTTAAAAAGTAACTAAGTAACTAAGTAACTAATTACATTTGAAAATAAGTAATCAGTAAAGTAACAGGATTACTTTTTTTGAGAAGTAATCAGTAATTAGTAACTAACCATAAGCTTGGGACTAAAGTTCAGGGTTGAATAATGCTCCTGGTCAGCTTCCACCTGGTGGTTTGTCAGTCACCAGCATCTAGAATGTCAGTTAAACCACTCCCAGTCCCAGACATAGCTTTCTTTGAGGTCAAATGTGAACCTAATTTTCAGTTGTTGTTTTTTTTTTTTTTTTAAAACAACCATCTACACAAATCAGAAGGAGTGAATTTAGCTAATGAATGATCCCCACTGCATTGAGATGCTAGGTGTTTGCATTGCTAATTTTAACTGTGCTTTGTGAGACCTATGTATATGTAGTTAAACCATGAGCTCTGTTTCACTTAAGAGCTACTCATAATACTGCTTTTTCTAATTTTGCTCCTTTGGCTGAAACTTTTAGCATTAGAAAGTTCTCCATAGTTTGTGAATTTTTTTTTCCGGATATCTAACACCGCATGACTGAGTGTGCAGACTCTTGCTTACGTACATTTGCACTGTCTATAGGCATTAATTATACAGCAGCTCTGTGGTGACATGCATGAAACAGTCACCCACACATCTTCTCAAGCACACACACACACACACACACACACACACACACACCTCCTACTCAATCTCCTCTTGCATTAGATCAGGACGAGACTCTCCCACTTCTTTTACTGCTCAGCTATTTACTCCTACACATACCTCAGAACAGTGTGCTTGTTTACGTATGTGAGTGCAGCTGATGATGTTTGTGGCAAAACCCAGCAAATGCATCCCAGCAGGTCAGTGTCATGATGCCATAGTTGGTGTGATCTCCAATCAAACATAACACCTCTTCAGCCTTTCTGAGCACAAACACACAGGGCTTAGTCACCACACAATAAGCTCCCTCTCTCTTCCTGTATTCAGCTCATTATTTTCCCTTTTTATTTCTTTCAGTGATTTAAGTCACTTGACCAATTTAAATGAGAAAATATAGTTACAACTCTTACCGCTATAGTTCGTTTAGCAGATTCTTCATTATTTAGAGATTGCAATAACATCAGTATGTTCCCGTGTAACAGAACTTTGACGTACAAACCCAAGCTGCTTGGTCTGCAGTGCTGTTTAAGTGGGTGGTACGTGTCATCCACAGGGTTACCAGGACCCAGACTGTTCCAGCAGAACATATATGTAATTAGAAGAAAATCAAGAATAAGTTACTTGATTTTATATAAGTTTAATGTAAAATGTCATAATTTCTTTCATAAAACCTCAAAACTTTTAAATCGTCCAATGATTCAGTTTAGGTTATTTTAAAACAAAGAAAAACAGTACCTATTTACATCAAGGAAGCTGGAAACTGCTCAAAACCTACTTAAGAGTGATCAGTTCATTACCATAGTCCAGGGCTGGGCAACTCCAGGCCTCGAGGGCCGATGTCCTGCAGGTTTTAGATGTGTCCTTGATCCAACACAGCTGATTCAAATGGGTAAATTACCTCCTCAACATGTCTAGTAGTTCTCCAGAGGCCTGGTAATGAACTAATTATTTGATTCAGGTGTGTTGACCCAGGGTGAGATCTAAAACCTGCAGGACACCGGCCCTCGAGGCCTGGAGTTGCCCAGCCCTGCCATAGTCTAATATTTTCAGCTCTGTTGTATTTCATAACTGCACAAGCTGTGAGAGTGTTCGACAAACCCCTGACAACCCCAAATCGCTGTCATCTCCAACGACTCAAAGTCAAATTTATATATTTGATACATCAGGATATACATATTTTTCCCTAGGGACTTGGGGGGTTGCCTGGGGGTTGCTGTATGGTGTCTGGGCATGTGTGACTGGGGCTATAGCTGGTGAAGAATTTGACCAGCTTGCTAACTAACATTTCCACTCACATATGATTCTACTGGTGTTAACCTTGGAAAGAAGAAAGATATGGTTAGCCTGCTACTTGTAACTGGTGATTATTATTTTGTTAACTGATTTGAAAATTGTCTACAACCAACTAAACTCCTCATAACAACAACAAAACACACTGAGGTGGCTTCAGATAGTATTATGATAGTGATAGTTTGTGTTAGCAGGTAAGCTGCTATTTTTTAACATTAGCTCTAATAAAGCTATTTTTATTCAAAGTTGTCAGGAGAAAACAGGACATTCATGTCAAGTGACTTTGATTTATTTAGCCTATTTGGGGCAACAGGAGTTGACCCACAGTCCTTTCTGGTTAAGGCATATTAAGATTCCACAGCTGTATATTGACAAAAAGTATCAGGCTTCTGTTGGACAAAACCTTAAACCCCGGTCAGAGTTAACCGGTATCACAATGGTAGTTATCAATTAAGTGAGGCTTTCTGCTTCAGGTTCTGTGCATCCTCACATACAAAGGGATGCATCTTATGTCATTTGACTCTTCTTCTACACAAAACCATCTCAATAAGTGAAGCCTACTCTAGTCACGTTATCAAATGATGATGATAAGATCATGATAAGAAAAATATAACAGTGACAAGCAACATGGGTTTACGAATAAGAAAGATTAATGCTACAGGAAAACAGTTAAATTAATGATTTAGTGTATTGAGCGGTAAAATAAACATTTTAATTCCAGTTTAGCGAGCCTTCAGTGATTATTGAAGATAAGAAACTTTAGAAAGCCATAGCCTAATGAGGGAGATGTGGAAACTTCTTTAGTTTTTCACCAGATCAAAGTGAAAATAGTTTTTGCTTACTGAATAGTTATTCTTGGCAATAAAAACAATTTCTTATCTGTGTTCTAGTAGCTGCAAATCCTGCAGTGTAAAACCAGCTTAGCAACAGATTAAAGTATAACATTTGCACGTTTTCTGCATCACCAAATTATTACATACAAATTCCTGTGACAATGCAACACATTTTTTTTGCTTCATTCAGTGTTTTTTTTAATGTACTGCGTAATACCCTGCACATATAAAACGTATACCCTCTAAAGAGTATCTATACTACATTTAAAACATTTAAATAAAAGATTCTGTGAAAATATGCCGTTATCAGACAATTGTAAACAAAAACTCTGAGCATAACCTGTTACTGACCAGGCTATGTGTTCAGCATAAGTTACCCTGGTGATTTAACCATGTAAAAAGAGAGCCTTTTAACTTATTAACTATCGCTATTACCTGTTAATTTTACATACATATCTTTAGACTGTGGGAGGAATCTGGAGTATGCCTACTCAGAGAGGTGTAGGAAGAATATCCAAATTCCACACAGAAGGGCCCCAGAGCTTTTAATACATAATAATAAGTTGCCCATTTAAATTTAGCTGATCTCCCCATCTCTGGACTTGTCCTACTATATTTAGATTGCTCTCTGGAATTCCCATTCTTTTCTATTACATTTTTAATCTCCTCCAGTGTATAGAAACAGCTACACTGGGACTTGATTTTAAATTTCGGGAACAAGGACAAAGTACTAGAACGGTTGTGGTCATTTACATTGAAAGCTATCCCTCAGAACCCCCATGACATTACAATAGAACTGATGCATGGACATTCTGACTCTGAGGGAAGAATTCATGGCATCCATTCACAACCTTGTGAATGTCTCAAATAATGTTAGCATGGCCCTGGACACACTCTTGACTTGATGTGCCACCTTTGGGGGAAAACAGCTGACCGGGTCATAGCTGGAGGCACGGCTCTCAACACCAACAATGATCCTTCACACATATGTGGGTTGTTTTGAAAGAGAAGCTTGTTTTTGCTCTCTGGCAAGTTTTGAGGTTCAGAGTGTACAGTGCTATTTTACATCGTTTCCTAGTAGTCATAATGGGACTTCCAGGAAATGATTTCAAAGTGACAGCTTAAGTGCATGTAGCCCTAAGATTCATAAGGAGATTATCTGGAAGAAGACAAAGTCAAACACTGAGCAATGCAATCTTCCTTTATAAACGTTTATGAATAAATGGATCGTTGTAAAGAGTCTGGGATGCTACCGCTGCAAAAAGTCAGTTTGTGAAATTTCTTCCCTAGATAGTCCATAATCAACGGTAAGTGGTATTATTGCATCAACCGGAGCATTCTGCTAGTTTGCACAAGTAAGAGCACTGCCAGAGCTACCAAATGACCTCAAGCTGGCCACTGGTATGAAAATCTATGATCAAACAATCAGAAACAGACTTGAAGAGGGTGGCCTGAGGCTCAGACACTCTTAAGTAAGCGCTGTACTCAACGCCTGGCACCGTGGAGCCCAGTTGGTATTTGCCATAGAATTCAAGAATTGGCAGGTCCACCACTGGGTCCCTGTGTTTTTCTCAGATGAGAGCAGGTTCATCATGAGCACATTTGAGAAACGTGGAAGGGTCTGGAGAAGCTGCGAACATTATCCTTTCTGTGATATTGTTCAGCGTGACTGGTTTGGTGGTGGGTCAGTGATGGTCTTGGCAGGCATATCCATGGAGGGAATGCTTAGTTCTCTACACACTGGGCAACAGCACGTTGACTGACATTTGATATCGAGATAAAATCCTTGGACTCATTGTCAGAACCCGTGCTGACGCATGGGTTCCTGGGTTCCTCCGACAATGCTCGGCCTCATCTGGCGAGAGTATGCAGGCAGTTCCTCCAGAATGAAGGAACTCATACCATTGAATGGCCAGCCTGGTCCAGATCTGGGAGGAGACCCCTAGACACCATCTGTTGTCTCATTAGGAGCATGCCCTGATATTTTCAGGCATGCATACAACCACATGTGACCCATTCAATCTACCATTTTGAGTGAAAATGGTGAAAATAGTGAAATTTTGACAAAATCAACTAGTCTGCTGCATAATTTTTTCACTTTTCGGAGTGTCTTTGAATTCAGCCCTCTGCAAGTTGATAATTTTCATTTCCATGAAAAGATGTGGCCTAACACATCATCCAGTCCATATGAGTATAGATATCCAGCATGATTTTTTTTCCTTCATTCAGTTCCAGTGTGCTTGCAAAGTGTTCGTTTAAAGACTTCCACAGACTCTTAGAGGTAATGGAAGGGAACTAAATTTCAGTCTGGCTTCAGAATAAAACAAAACACATTTGAGAAAAAGTGTTACTTAGAGTTATTCATGACACTTTATTGAGTGCAGACAGGGTAATTTTACTGCTATTTTCCTAGACCTGGCAGCATGCATTTAGTCTTTTATCCCCAACACTGCGGCACAAACGTCCTTTTACCATTCGGTCGGTTCAATCAGTGTCTCATCTTAAATAACTTCTATAGTGCCATCCATAATGTTTGGGACAAAGATCATTTTTGTAATTTTTTTCTCTGTACATAATCACATTGGATTGTAAATCAAACAGTCAATATGTGATTGAAGTTCAGACTTTGGGCGTTGATTTAAGGGGTTTTACATGCACTGTTTAAAAATTTCAGCCAATTTTATCCCCAGCCCCCCAGTTTCAGATGTTCAAAATTAATGGGAGAAACTAACATGAATTTAAATATAAGAACATTTTAACACTTGGAGAAAAAGGCAATGTCTGCCTGAAGTCAAATATTGTTTCCTCCCTTGAAATGTTTCGATGATGTGAAGTTGTTTTTCTCAACCATGGAAATAATTCTGTCTTCAAGCAGCTTAGTTTTCTTCTATGGTCTTTCAGACCTTTTGGTGCACCACACTGATGATTTGGCCACTTCTAAAGTCTATGCCCTCTCTTTCTCTGACAGATTTATTTTGTCTTTATAGCCTAATGATGGCCTCCTTCCCTTGCCCTCACATCTCTTTGGGCAACACCTTTAAAATGACATTAATGTTACAGTGAAAAGCTTTAAAATACTAATTGAACATTTTGAATCAACTTCAGATATTATGTCCACTTCATTTGGCATGAAATACAAGGGAAAGGGCCTCACATGGCCACAAAACTACTTGTCAGTCAATTGTCCAATGAATTTTGAACCTCTGGAAATCGAGGACAGTACACATATTCGTACACAGTTTGTAAAACCTCTTGGATTAAAGCTGAAAGTCTGTACTTCAGTCTCAACACAGTGGTGCCTCTGCATATCACTCCAGTAGATACTGTAGAAATAACATTCATTACTTTTGTCCATATATCGTACTGCCTTCTACATACTTGACATAGTACTTTTTATAACCCTTGGACATTTAAAAGGACAAAAAAGTAGAAATTGTCTTCCTGTTTGTTCAGATGATTGCTGCCCAGAAACAGCTGATCGAGAATGCAGATGCAGTACAGGAGAGGATCGCTCAGGTGCAGAGGGAAGGTAAAGTATGCAGAGATGGATGAAAGGCTGCGTGGGCTGATGTGAGTGTAGTTTTGATCAGGTCTCATGAATAAAAGATCTGCAGCACGGGATATTCCCAAATTCTAACAAATCATCAAATAAGCAAGGCTGACTGAAACATCTAACAGGAGAGCTTAATTAGGGTGAGTCCTCAGAGAATGGGCCTGCGAGTAAACAGCTTTGCATGTGATGAGTGTAGCACTCTCAGTGTGGATGTCTGATTAGAGAAACCAACGACAAGCTCCTTTTTCTTTATACTTTTTCAAAGTTGGGTTCCTTTGCGGCACATATTTACGAAAGTATCTCTGTTTAAAATGTTTACAATAAGTCAGCTGTTCTGTCTTACATGTGTACTGGATTTTCTTAACAGCATCCTTTACAGTGAAAAGACAGCTTATTTTCCAACCTATTTTTGCCTTTGGATGATTGACCTTTATGTGTCAATGCTTTTGCTTTTACGTAAATATGTCAGTCTAGTATATGACAACACACCCATAACTGTAACTGGGATAGCTGAGGGTACGCTTGACAGCTATATTTCACCTGAATTTGATTTGCTGATTCCCAAGCTGCTCTGCCTCAACTAACGCTCCTTCTTTCGTGCTTCACAGGAATGGACTTCCATGAGGATCTCTCTCGGCTTGGAGAGAAGGAAGGACTAAAGGGTCGCAAGCTTAACAAAGCCGTGGAGAGTTTCACCTGGAACATTACTGTACTTAAGGTATAGGAAGGGAAAACATAAATAAATGAAAACATTTTGTAGGACAGACTTAAGAAAGGTACACTGAAAAATGTATCTGTAATTTCAGAAGACAAACCCAATCATCAATGAAAATAGCCCGACTTAAGGCTGGACAATCTTCTGGACGAGGCCTTTACAGACCAGACGCGTAGAATTCGTGCAGATATTTTGTTCATTAAAAATATTTCTGGACTCACCTATTCCTAATGCAGCCATTGACACTCGAGAGCCGGTGTCCTGTAGGTTTTAGATGTGTCCTTGATCCATCACAGCTGATTTAAATGGCTAAATTACCTCCTCAACATTTCTTGAAGTTCTCCAGAGGCCTGGTAATGAACTAATCATTTGATTGAGGTGTGTTGGCCCAGTGTGATATCTAAAACCTGCAGGACACATGCTCTAGAGGCCTGGAGTTGGCCACCCCTGATGTAGTTGCTGCAGGACATCAGTTTAACTGCAAAATGAAACTTTTCATAAAAGGAATAGAACCAGCATAGAACAAGCTGAGTCGAGTCCTCGATTGCAAATGTGTCGACAATCTCTCTGTGTTTATAAATTCAGTGGCAGTTATTTGCAAACTTTCATCTGTCTAAGAGTTGCTGCAGTCAGTTTGAGTCGGGCCGTGACTATCTGTAGACAGGTTGGCTCCCACTTTGAGACCTGTGCGATCGCCCAAGAGGTTGAGCGTGCAGTTGAGGGCGTTTCTTAGCATGACTACGTGCATTCAATCATCGAATTTTTTAAAAAAAAGCAATGCAATCACCGGGCAAACTCCACATTTTCCTTGTTGCAAGGAAGCTGCTATCCTATTTTCACTCTTGCTGAGCCATAAGGCAGCTTGTTTTAGATAGACATGAACCAACTCCCAGCACGAGATAAATAAGGATTTATCTTTTTTGGAGCTGGGAATCATGCAGAGCTGCTACAGGGGAGACCAAGAATAAACATTTGGAGCCTGAAATGAGCAAAATATGTCAGCTTTAATTTCTTACGTACGAGGAGAATTCCCCCCAACACCTCTTGCATGCACCCGTCCCTAATAACAAAAGACTATAAAACTCATTTAAATGCTACCTTTTGCTTTCATTGAAGTTCAGTACGTTGCAGGTATGAGCCAGATTCATGCATCTTCCTTTGTGCTGCAGGGACAGAGCGATCTGTTACGTGGGGCTAAGATGGATTCTCTGGATGCCCTGAGGCAGCTGGCTCTGGCCTGTGAAGCCTGTGGACTCACATCCTCCTCTTCTTCCTCCAATTCCTCATCCTCCAATTTCTCCACAGCTGAGCTGCACTACTCCTCCCACCCCCTGTCTGGCCGCCGAAGCAGCACACACGGCAACGGACGCATCTGATACCCACCTGCCCAACCCCCACCCCCCGGGTCCAACACACTGCCAAAGATGAAAAGGGAGTGAAAATAGTAATTACAGAGGATAGCAGACAGAAAAAGAAAAAAGAAAAACCTGGACCTGGGTGTGTAAAGCAACAGATTAGCCTGGAGGATTTTCTGTATGGTAGAGTGTATTCTTGTATACAGTGCAGTAAATGTCTAGACTAAAGCCTTACGGTGAGTCCAGCCTGCAGAGAGGCTCCTCATGATTGTCTGCCGGTGGAAGAAAGACGTTCCACACAGGTACTTTTGAAGGCCCTTGCTTAATTTTCTGAGAGCGTAATTCAGCATTTAAAAATCAGCAGTTTCTTTCTCATTAAAGAGGAAATCAGAGACAACTTATTACTAGTTTGTGACAGTTGGGGCCACTGACGATTATGGTCATATTACTGGTGTTTCATTTCAGAGGTGAAGTTTTGGAAAGGAGCGAATGTAGAGCTGTTACATTGGCTTGTCCCTTGGGAAGGCAGCAAAATTGTCTGTGTGTGTTGGAAATGGTGGAAAGGTGCAATAACAGATTGAGAAAACCTCACAGGTGGAGAGTTGCTGATTACGTTAGCCTAGACGTTTAGTATTTTTAAGTCACAAAACTGTATGGTACTTTTGCTTTTAGACGTAGCTGCAGAAACGTTTGCAGTTGCTTAATATTTAAAAGGAAAACTGAGATTTAATCCAGTTAGGATGACCACAGATCAAGTAGACTATATACTAACATGACTGACAGTTAGTGTTGTGATCACTAACCTCTGTCCTTTCACCTAAATAGTGGAAGTATTCTTTTTCTGACTCGTTCTCCTTCCTTAAAAAGCATAGCAGCATCTGCCTAATTTCTTCACAGCTTTCGAACAAAATGAGCTTCAGATGGAAAAAAAAGGATCTTATCTCAAATATGAGGACTTATTAATGAGGTTTGGGAGTTTGGAAAGGTTGCAGGTCAAATCAATCCAGCTATTTGTGTGATTTATCGCTTCTTTCCAGACTGCAATCTCTTAACCTCTGTAGGCCTTATCTGACCTGTTTGAGGATTAATGCACTTACTAGATGCCCTTGTAACTCTGAGTACACTCACACATTTCCCACCAGAAGCTTGCACACACACACACACAGGTTCTTATTATCTCCACGCAATGGCCTGTGGGAGTGTTGGCATTTGTTTTTTGAGGTGGAGAGGGGCTGGTGCGGTAACTGGAGAGGATGTGTATGTAGTACTGCATGTCTGCTGTGTGGATCTTTTTACCACCTCACTATACTGACATGTAGTGTAATGAAAGCTCAGAGTCTGTGGAGGAAGAGCAGCTTCCTGCAGCTTGGATGAAGTTCACTATACTGGTGTAGCAATAATAGTTTTAAACTAAAGTAACGTTTTAAACTAAAGTAATACACAAAGACTTTATAACTCAACAATAGAATAAACTCAGTTATAAAAGAAATCAACTAAAACACATATGATATGATGTGTGGCAGGGGCTGCTCATGGTTGTATCAGTGATGGTGTTCTTCTGTGTCTCTGAGCATTAACATGTGCTTCTTTTTAACACAGGGAAACTTGTTCTTAAACTCTGCTTTTGTATTTGTCTCTGGTAATGCTGGGTTTTAACTGAACTCCATAGAAGTGAGGCTCAGCAGCACGTTGGACCAAGCTAGCATGACTCCAGAAACTCTCAGCTCAAGCTTTTTAAGGGTGACATGTCTTAAAGTGGACCTGTTCCACTCCAGAACTCTAGTAGAGTGGCTTTTGTGATTTATGGTAAATAAAAAGTAATCCTTATTTGTCTTATAAAGTTGTTTCACTATCTTCTGACCAGCTGCCCTTTGCAGATTTGGGGCTTCTCTACTCAAAGCCAGAGCTGTGTGCCTCAAATGACCATATAAGGTAAATTCTGTCCTGTCTGATATCCTGTCAGACAGGGCCAAGAATAGAAAAAATGTGTAAAACAGAGCATTTAGAGCAGTTAGAAGCAGGTGCTTACTCACTTTTTTGAAACTTTGGCCACGTTTAATATAAGCAGCCACCACTGGGACACTAATGACAGAAAATAAGAGAAAAACACAATAGGTACCTTTGCAAACAACACTGTTTTCTTAATTTTGTCAGAGATGCAATAAAAATCACATCTTAGTTCTGCTGGATTGACTTGTGATTGTAATCCAGTGCGGCCAAGACGACCAACTTAAATTCCACCTCCGTGTTTGAAAGAGGAGGGAGGCTTCTAACTTAAGACTTAAAGACATTTTGAATGTTTCTTTTGCCCTTTCAGGAGAGCAGGTACGTGGACCATGGCTAAATATTGGAGCTTAACAGCCAGTGGCAGTGTTAGAGTAGACATGATATAATGAGAAACACAGGGTTTGCTAACTTACTTAGTCCTGTGCTGACGTGTATGTGCAAAGCTACTGTATCTTCTGAATGAGTCTGCCGTGTTTTGTAATAACCTCCTTCTTACCCCCTACTTCTCTCCATCCTCTTGTTCCTGCTGCTCTTCCCAAGACTCCAGGTGGGCAGTGACAGAGCTGGTATACTGAGTCATAGCCACAGGAGGAAGCTGACCTAATAACATTTCCATGTTTTTCTTTGTGTGTGTGTGTGTGCGTGCCTGTGAAAGGGTTTCACAAAGTAGAAAACAAATAATGGCGAGAGAGCAAAGGTTGCAGAATAGAAGAAGTGTCTGATATTGGCTGCATGTGCGGTTCGGTGGGCACACCTGCAGAGCTTCGTAATTGGCTGGGAGCAGTAGACATGGTGACAGCGCCTGCTGTTTGGATCTATTAATAACACTCTGACTCACTGGAGGCTTCAAGATGTGAGTTTGTGCTGGAGCGCTTATGTTTGTCACTATACAACGGTGCCCTAATTCCTGACCCGATGATACTGGTTCTCGGTCGCTGGTGTTTCGGGTTCTCTGTGGAGGATCACTGCCCCCAAGAGGCAAGTTTGTAAATGCTTTCATAGGGTCATAGGAGGTGTTGACTGCCTAGAGCTCTCCAGGACTGCAGGGAGGATCTCTCTGCATTAATGGTCTGTGAGCTGCAGGTAAACAAAACACAATACTAGCTTTCTGTGTTGCTGTTTATACGCCTCCTGACTAGAATGAGACGCAGTAAAGCAGGTTACTGAGTTTACCTGTGTAAAAGTTAAGTCCAGATAAGTTAAGCTTATCCTTGGAATAACTCATCATATGAAAAAGTATTTACATCCCACAGAAATTGTTGGCTTTTTTAATACATTTGGTCAAGTAAACACTAGATAAGCTTTGAAACAGTGCCTAAAGGCGGGGTGTGAGGAAAAACACAGGCTTTAATAACTTATTTGGCTGTTTGCTGATGTGTTTGTGCACAGCTGATGTTAATGTCCATCTTAGAGGACTCCACAGTGAAAATGAACTCTTTTTATTCAACGTAAAGTATGTAAATTTCGGCATCTGAAGTTAGTATTGATAAATGATAAATGGAGTGGTACTTTGCTACTCTAACTGTGCACAAAGCACTTTTATTGCCCCCCCTTTGTCTACTAGCCCATTCCATAACCCTCCATTCCTTCATTTTTAACTACCCCAGATTGGATTTTCTATTCTTAACAACATCACCTTGTCAAAACGGCCTTGCATACATTCCAATCATTCTCTGATATCACGCATAATTAATAGCTGAATCAGCGTCTGGAATTGACAGTCTCTAAGGTAGTGAAGCAACCCCAAACCCATTTCCACCTCCATAGTTCTCATGAGGTTCTTCTTCTGAAGCTGCCTTTGGTCATTCCCGCTGATATAATGGCTGAGCATATAACCAGTTTTGTTCTGAACTTCTTTTTCAAACAGTAAACACTTTTTGTGGCACACCTCCAATTCATGTCACATTTCTTTCTGATTTTGGTTGTACCGTTAGTTGCACGACTTACCTGCAAATCCTGGGTTGTCTTTGCATTAAATGGTGTATAATTGGGCTTCATGTAAGTTGGAAAACATATTAAATCAATTGCCAGACTTGTAGACATTCACAACTGTGAGTATGATGGCAAAGTCTTCAGGAGCAAAGAGAAGAATGTTGTGCTTATATGATAAAAATGGGAGCTCCTAATGTTATGGACATTACGTTTTCTATGATGGAACTGACAAAAAACAAAAAGAAAATAATAATTTTAAGTTTTACTTGTTTTAAAATAGCCCCTGTATTATTATTCACTGTTTCACCTTCAAATGTTTGCTTGTCCAAATATATCAAGAAACTTTTATGAAGATCATAAACTTTTCTGTGACTTAATGAGTTTTATGCCCTTTTTACAAAACCTGTGATCACTGAGCTGATGCATTGAGCAAAGACAGTATGTAAGCCAAGAAAAATGGCTGCTTGATCTTTTTTTGGAATTCGACCTCTGTGGCGGGTCAGGAATCTGCACCTGAGCCCAAATGTGTTGCTGGATGAATCGAAAGAACCAGGTCTTTGTTTCTTTTTCTTGCTTGATTTAACCCATTTACATCAACGACATAACTGCAACAGCAAAACATATGAGAAATTTTCAAATGAATGTCCTTTTATATCTTCCAGGCAGCTATTGCTTTCATTTGGTATCTGTATGGTATGAAAGTCAGCTTCCAGGTTAAACCAGTTCAGTGAACATCCTGCTCAGGTTTATTTTATCAGTGATATTATTGCAAGTACTGATGCAAGTAGACATAAAACTAGCAATATTTTCATCAACACAACAGAGAAAGTTCCCTTTCTCAAAACCCTTTTTGTTCAAGAAGCTACCAAACGGACCTCCTTCTCACTACGTACGTTGTGATTAATGTGATCAGTGCAACACTGTGCAACAATCAAAACAACCTTGGGACTTCTCCGTAGCACACAGTTTTCTCACAAAAACGTTTTCTTTTTTGTTAAAGGTACTTAGCAAGTGCCTTTGTACTGTGTTATTAAAAAAAAAAAGTTTTCAGTGTTCCAAAAAATAACCAAAGCTTTGAGCAGATTTTAAATAAACAACCTCTAAGTATTTATGGCCGAAACATCTATTACTGATGTGTTTTAGAGTTATCATTTGAATTTAACTTTTGTGGAAACACAACAACATGACCTCAATGCAATCTTTATTTAACCAGGGAGTCGTTAAGAGAACATTCCTCTTTATGGTTGCCCGGAAAAAGGCAAAGCCTTGTGATAAAACTGCCTTGTAGCTAAAAACAAAATATCAAATCTGAAAAGTACACACCCACTGGTAAAATGCTCCCACCTGCTGGTGAAAGCTTGAAGTACATTTAGAAGGGGCTAATTACAAAAAGTACCTTTAAACTAAATTATGCTTTTGTTGCGCACAAGTTAATAAAGCTGAGCATGTCGTTCACTGTAGTATGTTTCAAGCAAGGTTGAGGTCAGTCATAAAGATCTGTAGTCATTGAATTCAGCTTGCAGAAAGAGTGGCATTATCCTGAGAAGAAAAACAAACAAACAAAAACGCAGGGTTCAACTAATCCAGCACTCGTACGTTTTGTCTTCACGTCACCTCGTGTGATGATGGCCAATGTCCGTTTTGCAGTGTTAAAACATTAGTGTTTACCTCTGCCAAAGGTACTGCAGTCAGCCATTCAGTACAGTGCTTTACATTCAGTGCATTGCATCCCATTGGTAACCCACTGCTGCTCCCAGATCCTTGAAGCTCTTTCCCTTTATGACTTTAAAAGTGGGAACACATCCACGGAAAGATTTATCTCTCACTGTGATTCAATATTTAAGGAGAATTCTGGTTTGTTTCAGATATTTCCCATTATTGTGTCAATTGCTGCTCCATGAATCGTGCTTACTCTGCACTCCCCGTCCACTGTTAAGATTCAGTACAAAACAATAACAATATCAACAAAAAGTGTTCTTACTTGAGTGTCTCTGATTGAAACACAATAATGGGAAATATGCAAGGTTAAAATAAGCCACCATTCACCCATAAGGTGTGAGTTTGAAGTGTGGGAGTGGTAGACTAGCCATGTAAAAGATGGGTGCTACAATTGTACTGCAATGTACCTGTTAATCCATGTGTCTTAACTTAGAGCTAACCCTCCCTGTACTCTTCAGCGTGTGTGATGCTACCAGTGGTCAAATAGCGCTTAACGTTCATGTGAATAATCGGAGAGTTGTTTATACCTGCCGTAGTGATGTGGACAAACATGTAAAACACTTGGAAATGTGTAAAGGTGTTTTAGGTTTCGTAGGCTATTATCTGTGGCATCTACAATGTGTGTATTGGCCTGTATCTGCACCACTGATCTTTTAATCCAGTGCTGTTCCCTCAACTGTTCTCATAGTCCATTGTATGTTTTTGTAAAGCTGACAGAAGAAATAAAGACCAAAAGAAGAAAAAATATTTATTGAAGTGTGTTTTAAAGCTATAAATATATATAATTAATTAAATGGACCTTGCTTTTATTTTGAAAAGCTACTGTGTTTTCTATCTGCCTAATAATCAAATATAACAGTATGTATCCCAGCTAAATAAAGACATCTTTTCCTGACCAAATCTTCTTGTCGTGTCTACTTGATCTCATCCTGCTGTAGGTATGTTTACAATATATGCACCTTTAACATATAACTGTCATAGGGCTTGTTCAGGCACACAGCGTGGTGTCATGCGAGTGTTTTCTAATGCTGTAAAGTCAGGACAGCTCCAGAGGTTTCTCCTTGGATTATACTTGCTTGCTTTTATGCACACAGACAAACACCATTGCTGTAACATGGAAGTGTAGTTGGTGCAATAAAGTGTAGTTTCTAACAGATGATGTCCTTGCACTTCAAAGCCAGGTTTCACTAACGCTGGCTAAAAGCAGCTAGCAGCAGCAAAAACACTAGAGCTTACTGACAGCAAAGTACAGGAAATCCTTTACTAATTTATTGAATTAGTAAAATCAGTGACGATGTGGCAGGTGATTGGTGTGTGTGTGTGTGTGTGTGTGTGTGTGGGGGGGGGGGGGCGGGGAAAAAAAAAAAAAAA
>VUQG01044251.1:28341-47279 GCA_015106755.1 Etia nguti
GCCCCCCCCCCCCCCCCAAAAAAAAAAAAAAAAAGATTACTGTTTTTTTTTTAAGCCAAGAAGAGGTGGAATCATTTCACAGCTCACGTGTATGACCAGTAAGCATGTTACTGCTGTGCAGGCTTGAGTGTGTGGGGAGAAAAAGCTTTGCTGATTGTAAAATGTGTGTCTCTGACTCCATGTTGTGATTGTGTTTGATCCTTGTGTGTTTTTTCTATAAATTTTCACTGCACTTTTCCTTTCCTTCATTTGTTCCCTCTGGCTGCATCTATTCCGGTCTCTATTTTTTATTCTCTCTCATCCTACCTTCCTGTCTCTGAGTTTCTCCTCTTTTCTTTTCCCATCTTTTGTTTTTTAAAAGTTTTTTCCCCTCTTGCTTTCTCATCTCCTTGGGTGTCCTTGTTCATTCTCCTCTTTTACTTGTTTCCCTTCATTGTCTTGTGTTATTATTTTTTTGTGTTATCTTTTATTCTCAAATCTTTTATTTTCTGCTGTTCCTTTTTTTTGTTTCCTTTACTTTTTTCCTCCTCTCCTCAGTTGTCCTTTTTTCTTTACTCTCCTGTCTTTTTCCATTTTTCATCCATACTCTTTTCTTTTCTTTTCCTGATTTGTTTTCCTTTCATATTTGTTCCTAATTTCCTTCCCTCACACCCTTGGCCCTTGTATTCTCTGCTCATTTCCCTTTTTCCCCTTTTCTCTTCTCCCCATTTCCCATCCTGCTCCCTCCTTATAGTCTCTTCCTCTTCTACTTTTCACTTGTCTCCTGCCTCCTCTCCTGTGTTATTTTCTTCCTCTCCTCTCCATCTGTTAGTCCTTGTCTATCCTGAGGCACAAAGTCAGAAACTCCTCTCCTCAGTGGGCTGATGAGGATGTGGGACGACATCCACCTTTCTCTCTTTTTTCGGCAGAGTGAGTAGAAACAGAGGTGGGTCTCATCGGAGGCCTGTATATATGTACGGCTGGGTGGCAAACCTCATGTTGTATACATATTTGTTCAAACATGTGCGAGTTGCTCAGTAATCCTCCCCACTCAGTTCACCCTCCCACATGTGTATATAAACACGCAAGCCTCTGCCCATCTCAGCTACCATGGGGGAGATGTAATAGGTGAACTTAACAAAAAGGGGAATGTGGAGCAAGGGAAGGGTTCATGCACAGCTTCTGCCAGATGCCCTTTGTAAATAAGCAGGGAGCCCTTAGAGGGGCGCCGTCGGGCGCCCTGAGTCACCCGTCCCACAGGATGCAATCAGGGTGTCCCCGCCCCCTGCCGTGTATAAGGGGTAAGGAAAGGAGAGGGTCTGGTCTCTGTGTTCCTGGTACTGACACAGAGGAGCTGTGGGTCTAATTCATTAAACCACCCTTCTAATATAAACAGCCATTCATTTCACTGCCTAACACTGGGCCGTCTGGACAATGTGAAGAGCCCCAATAGAACTGCCATACAGCACTGTTTGTGTGTGCGAGAGAGAGCGAGGGAGAGAGCGGTCGTGCTGGGCTGTTTGTGTGTACGAGGTCTCGGAAAGCCCGTCGGTCCAGAGCAGGTACAGTGAAGCTAACCAGAGGCTTTCATGAGCCTCGACATGGTTCACTGAGCAACTGAAGTGAACATCACATTTTGTAAAAACAAGAAAAAACCCACATAAATGCAAATCCAGTCAAGTCCTGAAGTCTGTGCATGTTTTAGGACATCTGTCAGTTAAACTACAGATGATTTGCAATTGGGAGGGTAAATTGTTAAGCACAGAAAGCATTTACAAAAGAAACTACATTTTAAACATACTATAAACAAACACTTGGAAAAGTAAAGATAAATACACTAAAATTTGACTATTTAATTGGATTTGAAATAAGGGCCATCACTACAGTCTGTGATTCCTGCACCACTCTGCAATGGTTCTGTGCTGCCTAATGTGTGTGTCAGTTAGGTATGCAATGCAGCTTTTTGACTGCTTAATCATAGTCGTATAAATATGTTTGTCCCTCCACCTCTCCATTCCTGTGAAAAAAATGGACAAATAATGATTATGCTTGCATTGACACTCAATAATCAAAAATGTAAGGACCCATGCTTTCTCTGTTCATGTTTACCTTTTAGAGTGAGTGAACTCAACATGCAGTAAGTATAACTTCTTAAATTACTCTCAGCGAGCAGAGTGGACAAACAATGAGACCAAACTCCTAATGTTTTTTTTATTTTTTGTTTTTTTAAAAATCCTGATTCTTTAGTTTAGGTTAACTTGTAAAACAAAAAAACACACACACACACTCACCTACACACAAACACAGCTTTCCCATCTCTCACGAGGCCAAATTGGTTAGATCAGCCCCTCGTTCACTGTGCACACTTGGCCCCATATCTGCTTTTGCTCCATTGCGATAAAGTGAAATGTTCTTCTTTTGTTAAACTGAGAGAAAAGACCCAGAGAAGAAGCTCTAAAAGACCCACACACACTCAGACAGTTTCCAAAAACTTGTCCAGTGGACAAATATTCTTTGAGGTACTGGTGTACAATCATAAGGAATTATGAGAAGAGGCCTGTTTTCCTCTGGACTTTATATTCCTTAAAGTAAGGCACGTGGCAAAGAAAATGCAATGCATTAAATTATTCACACATCACCCTGTGTTTTAGCTTTAGGTGGCAGATGTTTCCAACTGACCCACAGACGAGCCAGTTGTTTTTCAGGGACACGTTGACAGTAAGCACAGCCATCATCAACAGACAGACAGGGTGAACACACCCACTGACACTGATACTGAATCTGGAATGTGGGTTTTATGGGCTTACAAATAAACACACACACACACACACACACAGTATATGTGCACACACATTTTCATACACGCCTATCCATCCAAGCATGCAAGCATCCACCCACCCACACATACAAACACACAAGCACCTAGGTATCTGTGACCACTAATTGTGTCTGGCCAGTGCCGTCCCCAGCAGCCAGGGTCATGGGAGCGCTGGGTAGCCATTGCGGTAGCCTTTTAAACATAGCTTATCCTGAGGCCTGTTATTACCCTGAGAAACTATCATCTTTTTCTCCTCAAAACCATCCTGCTCAGTCAATTTAATGAACCAGGCATTCCAACAAAGGGAAATGAGCAACAGCTCCCACAGTCCCATGCTGCACCAGCAATTAATGGTTCAAGACAACAACAACCTCCGGGACAGAGAGAGGGCTTTTCTTCCAGCAAATAGGTTTGTCCTTACAGTGCTATTATCATTTGTCTCTATGTTGTTTATCGGTTGTTTGCTGTTGTTAGCTTTTTCAGTTCATATATTGAAACAGCATTAAAGTTTTATGCTCATCTGTAACACAGAGTGATTGTAATATTAAGTTTAAAGCCAGTATTATTTATTTAATGCCAGTTCACAAATTTTTGACTGTCAGGAAGGAAGAACTCCCTTCTAAAAGGACTAGACCTTCAACATGAGTGGGCTCAGGGTGGGAGAGCCTTCTGCCACAAGAGTAATGAGAAATTACCATTTCAAAGATTCACAGATATTTGTATTGAAGAAGAAAGTAATATAACAGGTAAGCTTATTGTGCAATTTCTGTCAAACATTTGTAATAATGTAGAGTATTTTTCATTACTTCTACATATGAAAGTAACAATAAATCTAGAACAGCAAAGTTTTCTAAAGATAATTTGTCTGTTACTGTGTTAGAATTGTGATTGTAGCATCTTTACCTTACAATATAAAGAGCCTTGTGATGCACTATAGAAATAAAACTGAACTGAACTGAAAGTCTTGTCTGCATTTACCCTGTGTTTTGCCCAGTGTCAGGTGATCTCTAGCTGAACCTCCAATCCCCTCACAACAAGTGGGAAAGCAGCCCACAAAATGAATAGTTGAGCTCTGAAGTTAACAATTCTGCTTCAGTTTTAGAACTTCACAACATTAGCCACTGGTGTTTCAGTATTTTGCACATTGTCGTCTTGGATTTTTGAAACCAGATGTTACAAGCTACATAATAGCTCATTCACACTAGAGTAAAACTAGGATGGCATCCATTTGCAAGTAGTTGAAGTGAGTCCTGGGTGACCGCTATTAACCTCATGGTCCAACTCAGACTGACTGCAATCACTCTCAGATAGATTGGCGAAGGTTTGCATGTAACTGGTGTCTAATTTATAAATGCATCATCATCTCTTTGCAACAGTGGGCTTAACTTGGCTGCCCACTGAGTGTATTCTGGTTACATTCCTATATAAATGCAAAGTTCCAAAGTGCCAATGTAATATTGCCATTAAATTGCAGGGAATCACAGAACTCGAATGCTGTTCCTGTACTAGCCCAGCTGTGGGCCTTGGGCTCCAAGAGGACTGGACAACTTTGGCTTCAACTGAGAAAAATGAAAAGTGGGATGGATCTTCATAGAAGCAGGTATCTTCAGACATACAGCAGATGGATTGATACTTCTCTCCACCTCAAAGGGTCCAAAGCACTTGGGAGCTAGCTTCTTAGACAGGAATTTTAAGGGAATATCTCAACCAAACTTTCTGGCCTGGAGAATATTGTGGGGCTGGGGTCCTCCTTTTCCTTGTCCTCCTTTTTAGTTGGTTTTCCCAACTAAAACCGAGGCATCGGTTTTAGTTGGCTTTTTGGAGGGGTGCTGCTTTGGTTTGTCTCCAGATGGAGCAACAGCAGTGGCCATGCTGTCCTGAAGGTACTACAAGGAAACAGAGGAGGCTGATGCTCTAAAAATGCCTTGAAAGGTGATAGGCCTGTGGCAAAGGAGGTAAGAGTGTGAATGTCTGTGTGTGTGTGTAGGTGGACGGGTATTAACATCTTCGTGGGGACCAAAAATTGGAAGTTTACTATACTTGTGGGGACCGACAGCCCTCGTGGGGACCAAAATCCCGGTCCCCACGAGTTTGAAGGCATTTTTGAGACTCAAAATGTGGTTTTAGTGTCAGGGTTACAATTAGGTTATGGTTAGGTTTAGGGTAAGGGTCAGGGTTAGGTATTCGTTTTTGATGGTTAGGGTTAGGGTAAGCGGCTAGGGAAAGCATTCTGTCAATGAGATGTCCCCACAAGGATATAAATACACACACACACGTGTGTGTGTGTTACAAGTATATTCAACTCATGTTTAATGGGTGCTCCTGGAGGTAGGGGTCAAAGCCACCGCAGACAGCTACCTCTAGATCTTGGTTTGATCTTTCTGACTGATGATTGGATTGAAGGTGGTAACCGGAGGCTACGCTAATGCTGGCAGGATCAGTTTGTAGAGCTTGGTGGATCTGATTTTCAGTCTCCCAGGTAAGGGCTTGATGACACAGGAAGCTGGCAGGATGGGTTCCTGTTCATCCGGGTCGGAGTCTGCTGAAAAATGATGACATAGACACGTTCAATAGAGCAGGTTTCACATTGTGGGAGCCTGGGCAGTAAGTTATGATGAAGCTGAAGTAACTGAAAAATAGCTGTCGCCTAGCTTATTTACAATTGTTTGCTTCTGATGACCATATGAATGGCCTGGAAGATGAGGTGAGTTGGGTTAGATGCAAAGCAATCTAATTGTAATTTCTGAAGAATCGATGATAGAATTACGCCAAACCAAGAAACTATTGGAGTTGTTTCTGGGATGGGCCAGTCTGTTATGGATTTCACTTTCTCTAAGTCTGTGTTCACTTGTCCACTTTTTAAGATACAGCTAAGGAACAAAGGTCACTCAGCATGGACTTCACATATTTCAGGTTTCACAATCAACTTTTTCTCTGGGAGCGTCTGCAATACTTGCCTGACAAGGTCACAGGGGTCGGAGGGTCTGGTAAAAAAAATAAATAATCTGAATATCATCAAGGTAACTAGGAAGCAACTGAGACAAAAGGGTAACTGATGGAACTTGCAAAAGTCAGAGTTTAAATGAGGCCGAATGATTTACTTCCATAGCGAAGGCAGAGATCTTGCAGGGTAGCACTACCATAACCGGTCTTCAAATACACAGCACTGATGAAGGCAGTGATTCGCAAATGTGTGAAAGCAAGCCCAGGAAAGGGCAGCCCCACCTTTGGTCGGTAGCACAGATAATCTGCCCACGCCTCCACCAAAGAGAAACCATTGAAACTTTACAGGGAGACTTTACCAGGAAAATGTTTACCAAGTTAATAAATAAAGAGCATTGGTCTAATCTTTTTATGGACTTCTATACATTCTAACTTTGTTTTGTAACCAGACGTTGCAAAACAAATAGCCATCAGCCACCTCCCTGAGCCTGCCCGGTCTCTTCCTGTTAAAAGGGAGTTTTTCTTCCAGCTGTTGCCAAGTGCTTGCTCATTGGGATTGTCTGATTGTTGGGGTTTTCTCTATATTATTGTGCTTTGAGGTGACCGCTGTGATTTGGTGTTATATAAACACAGCACAGCTGAACTGAATTGAATTGAATTGAATTGAAATGAACTGAATTATCCATGTATTCTTGTGTGCTTCAGTTTTCAGACCCAAAGAATACATCCATCTTTTGTGTTTCATTAATGACTAATACTTTCTCTCTAACACTTTTGGACCTCTCCTTTCAAAAGTGAATGGGTGAGGAGCTGGTGCTTACTTCAAGACTGACCACATGATCGGAGGTTAACATGTACAGCTTATAATATGCAAGGTATACATGTAAACTGTAAGACAACCCTGCTAACATGCTGAAGCTAAAAGGTAACAAGAAGTGAACTCCAAAAAAAAGAAGAAAAAGAAGAAAAGAAAAACCTCATCAAAATCTTTAAATATGGTTTTCTTTTCTTCTGAAACTGACAACATGGCAGAAATATAAAAATCATGCCCAACACTATTCTGTGGCTTCTATTTCACATTTGTGCAGTTGGACTGAATTTCCTGTTTCAGTTTGAGTATAATATCAGTCGTTTAAAGAAGGCAGAGCCACTAGCTGAGTGACAGCCAAGCCCTTAACTTTTCTTCCCCTCTCAAGGACTCCCCTTCAACTGCTCAGTTGAATTAGCCTTCTGCTGCCTTTATTAGCAGCAGCGGTGGAATCAGAGAAGCCTGTCTGTGTGGATCACGGAGGAAGGCACGGGGCGGGGGGGACGCCCGCTAAGTGCCTCACGTCAGATCTCTGATGGGGGTCATGGGGTCGCCGCTCAGCCTCACCCTGATGACTTCTGACACTGCATGAGCAACCAAAACCACACACACACACGATTTCATGAACACACAAAGCCACATCCTTAGGGATTGGTGAAGCACTGATACAATTAAATCGAGTATACTAAATATCCTTCCAGAATTTATTCACATTAAAAAGGCAGCCTCAAAACAAAACACTCAAACCCACTACAGTTTATTTCTACACATGTTTTTAGAAAATATGGACTGATAAGCTATTTTTAAGCAGCTGTTGCAAACAATTAATGGGTCCACATCAGACTTGTGGCCGATGTTTACGGGAAGTTTCGCCTTTAATCACATCACCAAATTAGCTGTAATTTGGGGTTCTGAGTGAGACTCGTCTCATTTTACTCACTAGTTATGTCTAAACGTACCAGTCTCAGACATGGTGTAATTAAAAATGAAATGTAATCACATATAATACATGTTTTTAACAGTACTCCAGACTTTTCCAGTGTCTGATTCTTGGTGGAAAAACAGAGCCACAAACAAAATAAGGGGGAGTGCTTAAAGTTGCTTTCCATCTTCAGGAAATAATAAAATGACTGGGTAACATTTGCTGCACTTACCTGTCAACTGATAACTGAAAGGAGGGAACATTAGAATGATTAGCTAATAAAATACAATGCTGATCCAGACAATGCTGCATTTGTGGGCAAACGTGACTACTCAACTTAAAATCCAGGTCTCCCCTTATTTTTCACTTCATAACTTTAGGCTTTGGAAAGTTGATCCTCACTTGTGGTATTTTGTATATTCCATGTTGTTCATACAACTAGACATGAAATTTGCCTTTAGTAACATATACAACTCATATGTCTTCAGTGGTCCATCAAGTTAAAATCTGAGTTTCTCATGCACCATATCCTAAATGTTTTCACAAATGTCGGCGTTACATTTGCTTTAGTTTAAGTTGTGAAAGACTGCCTTTAATTAAATGTATTCAATCTGTCATAATCTTCAATCTGTCTGGTTTCTTCCACTTATTAGAACGTTAAACAGAGCAGATGTCCAGTGAACATTTTACCCAGTAGGACAGAATCAGTTCTAATGAGCCAACTATAGGCCTTCCAAGGAGCGCAAACTTTTATTTTTATAGCAGCTTCCAAAGTACCTGGATTTCCTGAGGGGAGTTTGTTAGTTGAATGACTAGAACAGAGGGACGTGGACACTGAACCTCAAGACGGAGCACAACCCCACTTTGGTGACATCACAAAGATGGACATAGCCATGTTTAAATCATCTGATGAAAGTAAATTCCTTTTAGGAATACTTGAGCATTTTGGCTGGCAATGCACATTTATATATGGTGGATATTTTACCATCTTTTTGACAATAGTGGGACCATCCATCCATCCTTTTCTGCTTGTCCAAATCACCGTCGTGAGGGGTCTGGAGCCTGGCTTTATGTTGCTTTAAAATTAAAGTAATCAAGTCCATGATTTCTGGTTACTTGATGATAACTAAAACTCATTAAAAAAACAAAGCAAGATGGGGAAAACCCCCAGCAACAACCTCACTGGCCACTAAAAGCTCCACAATGTTCAGAAGCTAGCTGCAAAGCAACTTTGTTTGGTTCTGGGCTTGTGGTGTACAGCTGGCACTTTATCAGAGCACCTACCTGTTGCTTTAAAGAAAACCTCCTCTAATGGCAGTTTGTAATAAAGTCAAAACCTTTAATCTATTTATTTTATGATCCTCAAGGCAATATTCACACAGATTTTTTGTTTGTTTGTAATACAGTTTTTTGCCTGGGGGTCAGAAGATAATTGGTATGCACAATATTGATTTCCAGCCATGTCCCTAACACACACACTACAGAATGTCAGAATCTTTCATATTATGTACTTTGGATGAACAGATATGCAAAGTCCTCAAAATTTCACATTGAGGAACATTATCCTAAAATTGTTGCAGTTTTGTGTGAAATTTTATTTTGAAACTCTTTTTGTGACTAGTCCCATCCCTGACCAGTTCCCAGTTGATCTAATTAGTTACAAAATGTTTCTCCAGCTGTTTCTTTTTAGTACCACTTACTTTTCCAGGCTTTTATTGACCCCATCTCAACTTTTTTCAGATGTGTTGCTGCCATCAAATATAAACTCGGCTAATATTTTTTTGCGTTCTATTGTAAATAAAATATGGGTTTATGAGAAATGCAAATCATGGCATTCTGTTTTTGAAAATTGGAGATGTTTAATTTCCTAATGAAATGTATTACTTACAAGTTTGTACTCACTGACATGAAAAAATTGTCATTATTCACAAATGTCCAGCGGTTAGGGGGGTGCTGATAATTTTTATGGCTTTCACAAGATATTATAATTTTAATGTGACTGACTTGGATGAAAAAAAGACCTCTCTGTAGAGAAAACCTGCATCAGACAGGAGGTTTGTGCATTTTCGCACTTGTGTGGAGTACATCAGGTGACACTGTGTGTGATTATATTTGGGTGGTAGAGGTGGTGGAGCACGCCACGCTCGCTATCGCACAAACACAAATTGGAGATGCTCACTGTTGCAACATTTTAAGGAGGCAACTACGTGTCAGGTACTTTTGCATTTTCACACACACACGCACACACACACACACACACACACACACACAAGCACGCACGCACGCACACGTTTTGATTATTCTAAGAATACTGATTAGTGCAACTTAGTTTGGCAGCGCACAGTTTTGGGAAATGGAAGCTGAAAACTATGTTTAGCAGTCTATACCTTCACACCTCGTCTCTCTCAGCTCATCACTGCTGCTTATTTATTGCTGAACCAAAGTGGAGGATAAAAGCTCAGATCCCCCCTCTCCTTCCCACCTCCCTCTCTCGCTGCCCCCTCCTCTTGCCCAGACTGTCTCCTGTGTGTTTATCTTCTCATCAGGGCTCTTTATTGGTAAATAAGGGTGGCCTGCCCAGCCGAGCTGGGCCCTTTCTTTTTCTCCTTTTTCTCTCGCTCCTTATGCTCTTACATCTCCTCTTTACTCCATATACTCATCCCCCCTCCCCATCTGTGTGTGGAGTCTAAGTGCTGCTGATATGTGTGTGAGTGTAACTATAGCGGCCAGTGTTTAGGCTATTAGAGCCGTCTATTTACAATCTGGAGTTTCCTATTGATTATGTCTGCCTTCTCTCTCTGTTTACATGAGGGAAATAAATAACACATGTCGCCGAGCAGCTCTGATTCAACATCTTCTTTCTCCTCCAGCTCAGCCTCCTTTCTCAGCCTCTTGCTCCCTTCTTCTCTCCCTCCCCTCTCTTCTCTTTCTGTCACTGCCTTCCAACTGCTTCGCCGCCCTTTGATGGTTTTCTTACAACTTAAAGTGGCTTTGAGTTCAAATGCAGATTTTTAGCGCAGTTGGAGCAATTCGTAGGAGGAGACATAAAAAGCAAGTGACATACAAATGAGGGGCATGCATTCTTGGACACCCAGAGGCTGTAGTATGTCAATCATGACAACAAGATCTAGCGACACACATTACACGGTATGTATGTATGTATATCCACATATGATGCATGCAAACAGGCGCTTTCAGTGTCAGCCACAAACCAAAAAGAGAAACAGGCTAACTCTCCAAAGGAATGAAAGAGAAAGCCAAGCTAAAGAGAGATGGCCGTTAACTGTGCAGGAGGTAATCAGTCTTGAGTGCATCCACAAATCTACACAAAAGTTTACACACAGCTCGTACTCCCACGCTCCCTCCTGCCACCTCCATTGTGCTTGGGCAGACCAGGCAGTCTGTCGTACCGTCCCTCCCACCACCTCTGCGCCTCTTCTCGTGGGCACGCGGTGCTCAGGTAGCCTCCTCAGATAAGATTGGGGCTCCTTAAGAGCAGTCGGGTCCAATGAGATGCTGACACTCGCTAGCTGTGAAAAACACATTTAAAGCCTGATAATGAATTTGGAAATACAACTCAGCATTCAAAAAATAAGACTTGAAAGAAAAAAAAATGATGATGAAATTGTGACTAATAATTTCTGTTTCATCAGTCCAAATCAGAAATATTGTCCTTCATAAAATTTTGAATTCGAGTTATTTCATTTTCTTTTTTCTTTTTTATCTTCACTACATTTCAAAAGGAAAGCTAGGACGTTTATACCTATACCTAAACATTTCTCTCATAACTATGCATTATTTTATATATATATATGTGAAAATCTGCAGTGAATGTAATTTCAAGCTGAAGACTGAGAAACAAACCTGAAATCTAAAAATAAAAATCTAAATGTAAGTGGGGTAACAAAAGTTATTCACCTTTTGTGGGCAGCAAACCGATTTTAAAGTGCCACTGATTCAGTGAAAGGGTTTTATATACACCTTCTTGTAATTATTATCAATTTATATGCCTTTCCTGATCTAGCGTACTAAAAGGATAATTACTATGATAGCTCAAGCATGTCCTATAGTGCTTCACAATATCATCATTTTCAGTTGACATTTATCATGTTAGAGACGGGATCAGTCAAATTCATTGATAACTTTTCTTTGTGTTTTTTGTCTTATTTGACAATCAGTGTTACAATAACTGTACCAAAGCTTTCAAAATTATAATTACACATTAATGTATAATATTATTTCATGTGTATTGCTTGAAAATTGGCTGTTATTATCAATTCCCTGTTAAAAGTCTGGAACTAATCATTTGTTGGGATATTGTTCATGCACCTCTGCAGTGCTCTGGAAAGGTTTTGGGCATAATTTATTTATTTATTTAAAAAACAAAAAAACAAAAATGAAAAATACTAAACCCCAAATCAATATTTGCCTTTAAAAACAGCACCAGCCTGCCATCTCGGGACGCAGTTTATGTAAATAAGTCGCTCCAAACAGCGCAGAGAATTCGCCACAGTTCTTCTAAGATCGTGTAATCCCACACGGACTCGAGGAGATCAGGGGGGTCATAACGGTCTGCTGCAAGACTGCTTGATCTCCTTGTGGCTGAACATAGCTTTTTATGACTCTGGCTGGAGTTTATGTTTAGGCTTGTTGTCCTGTTGCAATCAAATGCCTGTGATTGCTTGATAGATAACAATCTAAACATCTAAAGTGCTTAAAACTTCTGCACGGTGCCGTTTTGTGTCTGCTGCTTATATTTAAACTGTATTAAGTTTGCATGCTTGCGAGTGTACTGTATATATTTGTGTACTGCTTTTCACAGAGGGGAATAAGTGACTTGCTGCGAGTGTGTTTAGGGGATGAGGGGGGCAGGGGGGTATATTCTCTCAAGAGCACCTCTCCACAACAATCAGAACGAAGATGAGATGAAAGCAAGCAAAGCCATAGAGACATGGCATGTTTACAGGAGAGGAGCTTGAATAACAGGTTGTGGCGGTCAGCGGCTGTAACTCTAGCTGCTTGTGTGGATGCATACGGAGTGTTATGCAGCTTTTTGCAATGCACAGCTTTGTTGTCTCATAGCGACACCACATATTTTGACCAGCAATCAAATAAACTCTGTCTCGGGTTCTTGGGGGGGCCTTTGATGCCAAAGAGCCGCAGGTTTTGAATTTGAAGGCACTTTAGTGGAGATATAAATGAACAGGAGAGTGCTTTAGACAGTACAGCTCTTACAGTATGTTCATTCACCCCAGACTGTTGCGTTTAGTGCGTTCAGTTTGGTGTGAGAATGTTTGAATGTTGAAAAATTATGCTAAGAATGAGACACTTTTGAAAGCCTACATTTTGCCACAATAAAAAGTGCATTTCTTTTATTTTTTATTTTGTGCCAAAAACATGTGCACCCTAGAATCGAGGTCATGGAACTGTGGCTTTTTGAGCACAGTTGCACCCTATGCATAGTGTACATTCTTTAAAAAAGAGTGTATGGAGTGTATGTAGTGGTGACATGAGTGAGAAGTGTGTGAGAAGGTGGAAGTTTCCCCTGTGGCCAAAAGGGAGCAGTAGAGGCCTGGTAAAGACTAAGAATCTACCAGCAGTTCTCTTTTATTACTGACCCTACACTCTACATGAATCGCTCTCGTTCACCTCTGATTCTCACCCTGCCTCCGAGCACTCCATAGTGTGAGTTTGTGTGTGTGAGTGTGTGTGTGCGTCAAGAGGGAGAAAATGGGACTGTGAAATGTCTCTCAGCAACACTGCATATACAGTCCGTCTGTAGCAAATGTGACTGATGGACGTAGGGGTGTGTGCATGTGCCTGTGGATGCGGGAGAAAGTGAGTGACAGTGAGCATGACTGGATGGGGGCAGGCTCGTTGTTTTTCTGTTGTTTTTTCCATGTGAACTGTAACCAGTGGCCTTGAGGCAGCCGCAGACATCCCTCCAAATGACAGCCTAATCAGAATACACGTCCGCGTAAAAAGGCACCAGTCGTTGCTCCACTAAGTATAGGATTGCTGCTTTGCTTGGCCATATGTTTTATGATAACCGGTGTGTGTTATAATTTTTGTCCTGCGGGAATTTATCTGTCGGGGACTGAGTGTGAGGAGATGTCACGGTGCCCTGATCAGAATGTTCACATTTATGAGACACTATTTTCTTGTGAAAGTGGGTGGTTTCATAAGTTGTTCTAGGGTCACAATGACCCATTTTGCAAATAGGCTAAAGGGATCATTTTGACTCCTAGGACAGCAGAAGGAATTAAAGTGTTTAAAGTTTGCAGTCGTCACTCAGGATGGCTCCTTTCAAAGTGCTGAATCGTGATATATTGTGTATTATGGGCTCAGGTAGGCTGATAATTCATTACCATTTTTTCAGATGGTTAATCACTAATTTACCTGGCAGAACATTATGTGTCAAACATTTTCTCCTTCCAGGTTTTCAGTCAATGGCTTTGCTGCTTGTACATGTTTGTAGCATCAGACCATATTTAGAAAACTTACAGATTAAATTTCAAATTGATTAATCCAATAAATGCCAATATGGAAAGACTTATTGTTTCAGGATCTCGTGTTACATTGTTGCTTTACAAAAATCAATTATTGTCATTGGTATGCCCAAGTAAACATGTTAAAAATGGAATGTTTTGCCTGATGTAGTAGAGTGTAGTAGTAGATTTGAGGGTGTGATAGTACACGAATTGTCACTGTTATGTATGTTTTTTCTACTGAAGAGAAAACAAAAAAAAATTACCAAATTTTAATTATTAAATTAAAATATTAAATGAAAATATTCATAAGTGACAGGCCACAATACTCATTTTAACTCATTGTCTAGATTTATCTTACTTATTTCAGACTGATATTTTAATTCTTGGACTCGAATAATGTAGTTTTTTATGATTCAAAGATTAAAATAATCCATGTATTTCTATATATCTACCCGCCGCCCCCCTTTATGACTCAATGCCCCACACATGGATTCATCAGGAACGGAATGGGGGTGTGGTGAACAACACTAGTGGATAACTTAAAGCCAATAGCACAAGTTACCATCAAATGCGGGTTTTACCAAGGAGATGCTCTGTCCCCACTGCTATTCTGCAGAGGCCTGAACCCCCTCAGCGGGGTCATTGACAAGACTGACTACGGATACCGACTACAGAATGGAGCAGTTGTCAGCCACCTCCTCTACATGGATGAGATCAAGCTGTATGCCAAGAGTGAACGAAACATCGATTCACTGATCCACACTACTAGGATCTGCAGCAACGATGTTAAAATGGACAGAACTGAGGGAATTGCACTCAGTTCTGGCAACATTGCAGACATCGCTACAAGTACCTGGGAATCCCAGAGGCAAATGGGAATCATGAGGCGACAGCTAGGAAAGCCGCAGCCACCAAATACCTGCAGAGAGTAAGGCAAGTCCTGAGGAGTCAGCTGAATGGGAAGAATAAGATCTGGGCTATCAACACCTACGCCCTGCCCATGATCAGGTACCCTGCTTGGATAATGAGCCGGCCAAAGGAGGAAATAGAAGCTACTGAGGATTTCACCCCAAATCCAGCACCCTGACACTGTACGAAAAGAGGCCGAGGACTGGTGAATGATAGCAACATCTGGAAAAAGGAACATGAGATACAAAGGGCTGAGAGAAAAGGTTGAGAAGATGTCCAGGGCGAAGGTAAAAGTGGGCCCAGTGGTAATGAGTGCACTCAGTGCAGTAACTCCCCAGCTGGGCGAGTGGGAGATTCCAGGAACAACATCAGAGGTCTCTGTCTAGAAGAGCACAGGAACAGCAGAAGATAAAGACTGCTCACAAGTATCTATCTATCTATCTATCTATCTATCTATCTATCTATCTATCTATCTATCTATCTATCTATCTATCTATCTATCTATCTATCTATCTATCTATCTATCTATCTATCTATCTATCTATCTATCTATACTACATACATACATACATACATACATACATACATACATACATACATACATAAATAGTCACAATGTAAGCAAGATTGTAACGTAATTGAAGCCTTTATGTTAGGATGTAATAGGATAAAAAGATAAAACACTAAAAAAATTAACAAAGTAGTTCTGAACTGGCACATTCTGAGACCCATACCTTTACCTGCTATATTGACTTCTGTCAGCTTTTGGTCAAGGGAGTGACCAGCAAAGGTTTTTTTCTCAGGCTCTGGTCACTTTGTCCTGTGGCTGAGGCTGGCCTGGGCAGGGCTTGAAGCTGTGGTCAAGATGATGAAGGGGGGGCAGGAACTATTATTGACCCACAAAGGCGCCTTTAGTCCGGGCCAAAGGAGGGCCTTTTCTGGCCAGCAGCAGCCCATGGACTGTAAACACACTGGACAACAACACAGAGAGAGTGAGCAGCGCTGACCACAGAGCTGCTTGGCATCTGCTCACACCCAGAGAGAAATGAGCTGCGAGCGGAGACTCCACCACTTCACAAGAACACACAAATCACCGATGCCCTGTGAAAACCTCACACCAACACCAGCCATGATCATTTTCAGATTTCAGCTTTAGCATTATATGCTTGTCTGTAAGCAGAGGGGGGAAAAAAAAATCCCCAACCACTCAAATTTCAGCTGGAAAAACACAGAGTGGTCACCCTGAAAACTGTTTTATTTTTACTTCCTAGAGACTTCATGCTTGAACAATACACAGATTTTCATTGGAATGTCAAATTCACACAATATCTATTACTATAACATAATTACTTGTCAGATGACTCCAAATAATCCAACACATATTTTTCATGTAGACTACAGCTGTATTAAAATGTTATGAGAATTAAAATGATTTATGTCTAAGCAAGTAAGTGGAGCACATTGTTCCAGTTCTGAGATCACTGCTGGCCGCTGCTATGTCACTGAATGAATTTAAAATGACGATTGTCTGGTTTGGTTTAGTGTTATTAACCTTCCAGACTTCTTCAGGGTTAAAAAACCCACAAGGGATAAAAACTTTAAATATCTGGAATAATCCTCTGAAAGATCTGTAGTCTTAACCTTTAAGCACGTTGACGCAACTGTCATTTGGTGCTACATAAATAAAACTGAATTGAATCAACCCAACCAGCAAAAACTTATTGAAAAGTTATTGTAGCTCATAACCCTAACCCTGTATTTTGGAGAAAGACAAATCAGACTTTTTTATTTTATGTATTTATTTATTTTTAAATTAATTGTTGATGTCTGTCAGAGTGATTTCTTTTTTTATTCCCTGATTGCCAAGACTTAGAAGAAGCTAAAGCTAAAACTACTTATTCTGACATCTTACACATTCTAATAGTTAAACAAAGTAGAGTTGAGCACTTTGTACTTCACTAGTACAAAGTGCTCAACTTGAGTAGAGGTGCTATATAAGTACCAGACTATTTACCATTCATCAATCTCAGACACTTAAAAAGATGTGTAGCAAAAAAAAGTCAGTTGATGTGTAAAACTGTTTGAACAATGAAAACCTTTTCTAATTAGCAGTCTCCTCAGATGGCCAGCAGAATTGAATCTAGAACCTTTTTGGTATGAGGACATACATGGATGTTATTTTAAAGGCCATGACTGACCAGTCACCTGACCTGGAGCGTAAACATGCCCGTCTCTAAAGCACTTTGGGTCGGCTTCTGTTGTTTAAATGTGCTATAGACTATAAATTAAATAGACGTGACAATCAACACAAAAAACATGTTTCAGGTGTATTTTTCATTTCCAAAGAATCATTTATTTAACACAGTCCAGTAGGCTACATGCTGAACTTAGAGGATAGATACAAAGTATCGATCCCATCACGCTATCATTGATCGACACCAATACCAGCGATACCAGGTATCGATACTATCGATAATTGATTCGAGCTGCCCATCTCTAGAGACCAGAAGATGTTGTTGTTGTTTTGTACTTGCAATTCTCATCTGACAAATTTTGCATATGTCAGGTTGAAAACTCTATACAAGCATGCATTATGTGAACTAAAGCTTACCTATTACTAACACTAAATAGGTGGATATTAAAAGGTTACATCAAACACCGAATCTTAGACTCTGTCTGATATTCATCTTAATAATATTGTTCACCATGCTTGAGTAAGATTGTTCTACAGATGCCTTTAATAAACAGATTTATTTTAAGGTGTCAGATTGACTTCCACTAACATAAGAACCTGAATGCATAAATGTGCTGCTGTACAAAGTAACCATAAAAATGCTTTATCTTTAAAGTTGAAGCCAGAGAGTGATGTTTGGAATCTTTTCAGAATTTTAAACTGATTTTCATCCATCTCTCATTTCTAATGAATAACTGTCGATCACATTTTTAAAAAATCAGCTAATGAAAGACATTCATAATATGCTATTGGTGTTCTACATTTTAAATGAATATAAATTAAATAATAGCGATTAATGCATTCTCTTTGAATTTGACTTTTGATCGTTGATGCTTGTCTTTAATTTATGCAGATTCCGAGCCACTTATTTACCACAGTTATTTAAATACTGTATGTTCTTCTAAAATATACATAAAGGCATTAATAGAACCAGGGGGTTCATTCATTCCTTTTGAAAATCACTTGCTCAGCCATTGGACTTATTGATATTTCATCTCCCCCTGGAACAATAGAAAACATCAGATAGCTACCTGGAAACCTGGTGAAACCATGCTTGGATAAAGGAGATCACAGAGTCTCTTCAAAGCCTTAACTTGTGAAAATAAAGTTCGAACAAAGTAACGTAAAAGAATTTCTGTCAAAGCCAAATTAGAAGAGTGGATCAACATCAACTCCTCCCTCCCTGAGGCTTAGGGCTGTAGGATGCTTTCAGAAACTAGATGATGTTACCTTTCAAGTTATGTTTCTTATGTGCTTTTGCTCTTATACTTCTGCTCGTATGATATTCCATTTGGGTATGTCGTATAGCTGAAAACAGCATATTAATGGCCGTTAACTTCACCCTAACCCAGGGGGCAGGAACCTCGGGGTTAGGACAGGCTGTGACATGGCTTCACCATGGCACCCCCTAAGCCTACACCTAACCCCAAACAGGCAAATGGCAACCTGGTGGATGTTGAAAGAAAGAATGCATAGGGAAAAAGTTTCTACCTGAATTCGATCAAGTTTCGAACAAAGTTTGCAGTGCCCTGGGTCACGTAGTTACATAGCGTGAGAATCAGTCCCTTTATTATATCTATAATCACCAGATTCTCCATAAAGAAGACCCCCATAAAATCTCCATAAAATACCTCCTCATCACTATCATTACCCACTGCCTGAAAACAATAACGCTGTAAAACACTTCTATTTTTACTGGAGTTGTAAAAAAGTACCTGCTGAACATGTATTTCATTTTAATGGAGATGCTGCTTTATTGAGGGTGATCATATGAGAGCCATCAATAGGACAAGGCGAGAGTTCACAGGGAATGGATGTACAAATACACACCCACT
>VUQG01044253.1:5188-20001 GCA_015106755.1 Etia nguti
TGGACATACAGGCCCCACCCAGCAGGTTCAGCCACAGCCGTACAGGCTCAGATGCAGATCATGAAATCAGACGCTCCAGACGCACGTAAGGAAATAACAGCTAACATGCAAACAGTCTGAAACTTCAGTTGATGCTTACTGCCTGTCTTTTTGGCTCTCTCTGTCAGGAGAAAAAAGTGTAATATTGTGATCTTATCTCCATCTGATGATGCGTACTATTACTGGCTGATGGTGATTGGTTCTGCAGTTTTTTACAACTGGACCCTGCTAGTTGTCAGGTAGGGAGCTGATATTGTGACTAACCACAATTATGGATCCTATAGTGTCTGCTTCCTCTAATACAAATGGTCAAACTCCCTCTCAGAAACAGATTCCTGTTTGTGTTATTACTCTTACTAACACGTCTTTGGGGCAATGACATGTGTCTGGAATAGCAGATTGATATCATTTTTGATGTCTGGTGTTTGTATTTCTTTAGGGCTTGTTTCGATGAACTCCAGATGAGAAACGTGCTCATCTGGCAAGTGCTGGACTATACCTGTGATGGAGTCTATATCCTGGATATTGGTGTTCGGCTACACACAGGTACTCTGAAGTTTCTATTATGAAACAGACAACAAAACTACTAAACATGAAATATTATGACACTGATCTCTTTTTTTTTCTGATGGAATCTTAATTCAGGTTTCTAAAAATCCCAGAAGTGGGACATTGTATTTACATTTATTATGTACATCAAGGTTTCTTGGATCAAGGCTTGATGATCAAAGATGTGCGCCGTCTGAGAGAAACCTACATTCGAACGTTACAGTGTCACTTTGACATCTGCTCCATTCTTCCAACTGACCTCTTGTACCTGATTGTTGGAATCGGCTACACTCCGCTTCTTCGATTCAACAGACTGCTGCGCCTGCCCCGTCTGTTTGAGTTCTTTGAGCGTACAGAAACACGAACAGGCTACCCCAATGCTTTCCGCATCTGTAAACTGATTCTGTACATCCTGGTCATAATCCACTGGAATGCCTGTGGATACTACAGCTTCTCCAAAATCCTGGGACTGGGCTCTGACTCATGGGTTTATCCCAATGCGTCTGACCCTGAGTTTGGCACCTTGTCACGAAGTTATATATATTGCCTATACTGGTCAACCATGACACTGACCACTATTGGAGAAACTCCTCCACCTGTTAGAGATGAAGAATATCTGTTCCTGATATTTGACTTTCTGGTAAGTTTGTAGCTGACTCGAACACTATATACAAAAGGTGTATACTATGGGTTGGGCCTAGTTTTTCCAGTCTGCCAAAACAATTACTACTGTTATTTCTCTCCAGGTTGGTGTTCTGATATTTGCCTCCATTGTGGGTAATGTTGGATCCATGATTTCTAATATGAATGCAACAAGAGCAACCTTTCAAACACGTGTAGATGGACTCAAACACTACATGCACTTCAGACATGTCAGCAAGGTGCTGGAGCAGCGTGTCATTCGCTGGTTTGACTACCTTTGGACTAATCAGAAGACGATTGATGAACAAGAAGTACTCAAGAGTCTGCCTAATAAACTGAGAGCAGAGATAGCTATTAATGTTCACCTGGACACACTTAAGAAGGTAAAGACTCTTGTCTCTGTTACCATGTCTTACCCTTTTACCTCACTTGGTAAAACTAGTCAAACGATCTAAAGGTAAGTTCCTAAATGTTGCTTTTGTGTCTGTTTTTGGACCTAGGTGCGTATCTTCCAGGACTGTGAAGCAGGCCTCCTTGTAGAATTGGTGTTAAAACTCCGACCGCAAGTTTTCAGTCCTGGAGACTACATCTGTAGAAAGGTATTACGTTTACTGGTACTCATAACTGTGTATGTGCAATGGATACAAGGGCTGTCCAACATCACTGTCCAACAATTATCCAAATAAATTCATAAAAACAGTCTTTCTTCAGTTTTCTTATGCCTTCTCCTAAACTGTTTGGTGGCTGGGCCTCTGAGGCAGATGAGACTTCCCTCAAATTCCTTAAGGCTCTGGATGTGGTGGGGCTGTCCTGGTTGACATGCCTTTGCAAGTTCCAGTGCCTTTGGATTAAAGAAATGGGGAGCTGTTTTCCTTTCATCTTCACTTGGATCCCAGCCTTTCTGGCAAGGTCTATACCCAGGGTGCTAGAGAGGGAAGCCCACTTGTTAGTTAAACCTCAAATCCAGGGGCAACAATTTGGTTTTCTTCCTGGTTGTAAAATCCTGGACCAGTTCTTTTTCCTCAAAGATATTTGAGGGTGCATAGGAGTTTGACTAGCCAGTCTAGATGTGTTTGTGGTCTTGGAGAAAGCATTCAACCATGTATCTGTGTCCTGTGGAGGATGTTTGGAAGTAAGGGGGATAGGACCTGTTGTTACAAGCTATTGGATCAACCACAGAATTAGCCTGTCTATGCATGCATCCAGGGCTGTGCATGCATGTGCATTCTTGTGCAAGCAAAACATTACAACACTTGTAAAAAAAAACAACAAAAAAACAAAAAAGCTCCATATCGTTGCCAATAGCCAAAAACTTCATAGGGCACCTTTACTTCTTGGTAGCTGAAGCTACTAACATACCTAGCAATACTCTGTTATCAAGATAGTTGTCGTATTTCTCTTGATACAGTGTTGCTGTTAAAAATGCTAATATATATTTTCTTTGTCTGTGTTTTTTTATTCAAGGGAGATGTGGGTAAAGAAATGTACATAATTAAAGAGGGCCGCCTGGCAGTGGTGGGGGAGGATGGAGTCACACAGTTAGCTGTTCTGACTGCAGGAAGTTGCTTTGGAGAAATCAGCATCCTAAACATCAGCGGCAGCAAGATGGGGAATAGGCGCACAGCTAATATTAGGAGCCTGGGATATTCTGACTTGTTCTGCCTTTCCAAACAAGACCTGATGGAGGCGCTACAGGAGTTTCCCCATGCCAGGGCACAGCTGGAGCAGAGGGGGCGGGACATCCTGATGAAGGAGGGACTTCTGGAGGAAGTGAATGTGTCTGCAGGGGAGGAGTTGGAGACGAAGGTGGAGAGGCTAGAAACCAGTCTTGATCGGTTGCAAGTCAGTACTCTTATGCTGAATATTGTAGCTGGTGGTCTTGCTACTGTTTCTCATAACACAGTTTCTTGCATTATGGCTCTTTGTTTTTTGAAAAATGAGATTGACTAATAACATTGATGTTACTTTCAGACATGTTTGGCCCGTCTACAGAGTGAATTCAGCTCATCCCAGCTTCGACTGAAACAGCGAATAACGGCCCTGGAAAGCAACATCCCCACAGCAGCAACTGGCAGTGGCTTCCTGTCAGATGCTGATGGCAATGAGAGTATTTCTGGTGGTGACGGTGTGCGAAGTGAAATTACCTTCCGATTTTGATGGACTCATTTTAAAAAAAAAAAATGTCTTAAATTAGTTTTCCTGAAATATTTAGGATAATTTCTTCTTAGAAGTTGATTTCTTTCAGTTTGAAGCTTTCTTAATACCATTGAACAGTTTCTCACACCTTTATGATTAAATATATAGATAAAATTGCAAGTATACAGTAGAGTAATGCTATAAATAAACAATGCTTGAGAGAGAGGGAACCTAAAGAAGAAAAATACAGCTGACTAATGTCCTAATTGTGTCAAAAAGTTCACAGAACTCGGATACCCACAAAATGTTTTCTTTCATTGTGTGGCTGTGTACTATAGGAAATGCCCTTAATCCTACCTACAGTGGCCGCTGTAGGACAAACAACTCTGGCCGCCGTTCATCTGTAGTGAGCGTGAGCTATTAATCCACAGTTACTCTGGAAGAGGCTGTAAAACGAGTCAGTGAAGTCCACTTCTGACTGATTACAGTGATACTGAAGTGAGTTGTTGAGGAGATCCTGAATGTCTCTGTTGGTAAGCGCTGGCATTTTCATGGCTGCTTGTTGCTGTTAGCCAGTGTAAATGAATTGTCTTTGAAGTGCATCTAACATTGCAGAAATTGAACACTTTGTAAATAAACCCTCTTACGATGTGAGAATGTAACCAAACTGTTTATCAGAGGGAAAGTGGGATTTTTAGGACACTTAAGCCTAACATTAGCTGGTATAATGTTAGCTAATGTTTTGTTGTTGTTGCTGTTTTAGTGGCTTTTTGTTAGCTGTCTGAAAACAGCAGGTTTGCATGCCCAAGCTGACAATAGGTAACTGTGACAGTATCGGGAATTAATGAGAATGTTTAAGCCCTAAATTCAGTTAAGGAGATAAGGCTTAAGGTGAGGAGGAGGAAAATGAGGTGCAAATGAGGAAGGAGTGTGGGTAGGGGTGGAGGAGGTGAATGCATCTGAAAGGCATAATGAGAATGAGAATGTAAAAATATACATGCATAAATAATAAATGGTCTAAGATAATTTGAAAGAGCTATTTGTGACCCTTGATTTCTAGCCACATACATAAAACGTGATTAGCAACGTCCATCTTGGCCACTGTATTTAAGATTTGTGTGGCAAAATGGCAGCTTCCACAAAGCCACTTTGTATTTTTCATGGAATAATTATAGGTTTATGAGAATGGACCAGTTTGCTTGTAGACATAATTAGACTCTAATCAGTGTACATATAAGTACAATCTTTTTTTATGTTAAATAACTTAAAAAATCACTTACTATACCATCAAATCATCTTAAACTTAACCACATAAGTGTGAAGGTTTTTCTGATGAAATCGTCCAAGCAGGTTATGTGGTTGGTTTGGTTTGTCTGTTTGTTAGTATGCCTGGTAGCAGGATTTTTCCCATGGAGCTTTTATCAGTGGTGGGGCTAGGTCCAACTTAGAAATGATTAACTTAAGCATTCATCTGGAAAAATCCTCTTGTTCTCAAGAAATAATAATACATTTGGATCCAGACATCCTTCTGGATCTGGGGATTCAGTTCATGGTGTGGAGTGAATTTTCAGCATTGTAAATTGTTTCATACTGGGTCCCTATTATCTACGTTGTGCTATCACACAGTGTGCATTTTTAGTTTATGAGGACAACTTCTGTTCAAAGTGTTTCATTGATCACATTTTCTGTCACAGCCCATTTCCATTTCCTTTCATTTCATCCACTCTAATTAAAGAGATTAATACCGAGCACGTCTTTCATCCTTCTGTCTTAATGATCACAGATAAAACAGCATGATTCATTTTATTATATTCAGTGTTCTTAGCATGCAGTTTAGTCTATTTCTTGCAAACTGAAAAAATATGAACAATTTTGTTATTAAAACTGTATATTTTTTAACATAAATACTGAACATTTATTAAGAGTACAATAAATTACATAATTTGAATGCATTCTTTTATACTGTGTGAATGTGTGTGTGTGCAAGTTAATAAACGGTGTCATACCCATTATGACATGGTAACTGTATAACTGCAGTCATGTCAGCAACTGATTTTAGACCAAAGTCCAACACTACATAGCTGTGAGATTTCAGGAAGTCATTTTTAAGGATCTCCAGGAACGGGGAAAAATCACTGTTGAAAAGCAGGTAAAAAAAAAACAATATTTGCTTCTTTGTTCTTTTATTTTCACCCTTGATTGTTAATCTTTATCTCTCTTGTCTCTGCTCTTCCTCGCTTGCATTCATTTCATCTTCTTGTTTTCCTTTGCTTTATTTGCACTTTATCTCCCTGCCTGTGATCATTGTAGTCACATAAGAAATAAAAAAAGAATGATTATGATTGAAATCCTGTTTTTTCTTCCTTCAGAATCTTTGAACGTGGTCTTACCCAAGTATGTTTAGTGCATGCATGTGTATACAGTAACACCTGTAGACAGTATGAGTATTGCTGAAAACGTGCTAACACAGTGTTTCTGACTCATGTCAAAAACAGTTCAGTTTATTTTTGTCCTACGTACCATTCGCAAAGTTTTCTGTTGTGTTTTATTATTTATTAAGATTAAAAGACTGAAACACCCCATTTTAAGTACTCAGATGCTTTCTTGTGAGACTAAAAATGAAGTCTTCTTCGATGAGCACATCCATCCAAGGGTAATTAGGGATGAAGGACCAGAGCATCTCCAAAACTGCGACTCTTGTGGAGTGTTCCCGATCTGCAGTGGTCAGTATCTACCAAAACTGGGCCAAACAAGGAACAATGGTGACCCAGCAATAGGATCATGCAAAGGCTGGCCCATGTGGTCCAATCCAACAAACGAATTGCTGTAGCTCAAACTGCCAAAAAACTTGATCCTGGTTCTGGTAGAAAGGTGTCAGAAATCACAGAGCATCACAGAGTGTAGGGCTGCATAGCTGCAGACCAGTCAGGGTGTCCATGCTGACCGCGTCCACTGCTGAAAGCACCAACATTGAACACGTGAGCATAAGAACTGGACCATGGAGCATTGGAAGAAGGTCACCTGGCCTGTGACCTGGCCTTCATTTGGATGGTCGGGTTTGTTTGCAGCACTTACCTGGGGAACACCTGGCACCAGGATGCATTATGGGAAGAAGGCAAGCCGGCAGAGGCAATGTGATGCTTTGGGCAATGTTCTGATGGAAAGCTTTGGGTCCTGCCTCATGTGGATGCTACTTTGACACGTACCATCTACCTAAGCATTGTTGCAGACCATGGTTTCATGGAAACAGTACGCTCTCATGGCTGTGGCCTCTATCACAAAGCAAAAATGGTTCAGGAATGATTTGAGGAGCACAACGGGTTTAAGGTATTGACTTGGACTACATATTCCCCAGTCTCAATCCAGTTTCATCATCTGTGGGATGTGCTGGACAAACAAGAAGGATTCATGGAGGCCCCACCTTGTAACTTACAGGACTTAAATAATCTGTTGCTTACATCTTGGTGCCAGATACCACAGCACACATTCAGTGGTCCATACCTCAACCGTTTAGGCCTGTTTTGGCAGCATAAGGGGGACCAACACAATATTAGACAGGTAGTCATACTGTTACATCAAAATATTTAAAAAGAAGGTGGGTGGGTCTAGAATCATCTAGAGAATACTTGAAGATTCCATTGCTGCCAAAAGTTGCTTTTAACTAAGTATAAGGTCTATACTATAGATATAAATTTTTATATTTTAATCTTTTATTATGAATAAACTGATAAAGGACTACAAAATACTACAAAATCTATTTTGGCTCTGATTGTTGTAGATAGATTGATCAGAAAAACGTTTGAAGCATATAAAAAAACAAAAACAAAAAAAGAGTCTAAAGAGGTTCAGATCTCACTGCATATGTGTGTGTGTACACCTATACTTGTATTTTAGGGATGGACACCAGCTTTCTGGTGCTGTGCATGATGCTGGCAGCAGATGTGACACCAGTTTCTGCTACAGCAAACGTAAGAGTTTTATTGCATTTACTATTTTTTTGTATTAACTATATCGGATTGTATACAGTGTAATATTCTGAACAACCATTTATTACTATTACTCTTTTTCCTATCTTATCTTTAAGGCATGCTTAAAAAAACATATAGAAATCTGCCACTATAGATGTGGGTTGACACCTAGACTATTAGTTTTGCTCTGCAGTTCATGCACCTAGATTACTTACACACCATCTAGTGGTCAGATGTAGAAATGCATGGCATAAAAATGAGTCATAGTCATTATGTTTCCTGCAGATTTTATGACCCGGAATAATCTTCTTTGTCACATTTTTTTTAAATCCAGTATTTTTGTTCTTTACTTGTCTTCTAATGTTTTGGCATTTTACATTCATGTGATCATTTTACAAGCTGTTTTGATCTTTTATCTTTGTGAAATATACTTTTATCCATCATTATATGCAGTTACTTTATTTATCTAATGACATACAATATCTGTTTATGTGCGCTCTAGCCGAGTATCATAGAAACCCTCATTCTGGCCACCTTCCAGCGTCCCTGGCTCTGGGGTCTCTATGTCTTTGTTGTTGGACTCCCCATCGTTCTCTTCATAAGCTTCATGTGGCCAGACAAGGTACATTATACTTAAGAGTGGTTTGATCCTCCAGAGAAATACAACAGCTCCAAAAAACCCCAAATCTTTAACTGTGTGGTGTGCTTGCTTACAGAGGTTTGGTCCCCCTGATCAACCATATTACTATAAGAAGAGTGATGAAGATCAACCAGATGATCCTGAGCTCTCACCACCAAGGAGATCGATAGAAAAAGGTAATTTATTATTACATGAAAGCAACAGAAGTAGTGTATTTCTACAACATGAAATTTAAGATATGTAATGAAGAGATAAGTAAAGCATTATCTGAGCTCTTAGCCAAAGAACTTGTGACATTATTTACAGTGTTTGGAAAGAGCTAGCTTTAGCTTCTCTTAAAATTAATTCAACAGCCTTTTAAGTTCCTTTACATCATATTAATTGGGCAAAATTATATATATATATAATTTCCAATATATATATATTATATTATATTATTATTATATTATATATATATTATTTATATTATATTATATTATATATATATATAATTTCCAATTTCCAATACAATTTCCTATTTGTTACATTTTTTTATTGAAACCAGACAGTGATACTCTAATTTAATAATAATGTATACTTTATTGATCCCTGTGGGGAAATTCCTCTCTGCATTTAACCCATTCACTCAGTGAAGCAGTAGGCTGCCATTGGGTGCCCGGGGAGCAGCGTGTAGGGACGGTACATGGCTCAGGGGTACCTCAGGGTAGCCGAACCCCTGACCTTGGGATCACGGGGCCAACACTTAACCTACTGAGCAATCCCTGTCCCAATAATTTAGCTAGTTTATAACAATTTTTAGTTTTTTGAAAATGTCTGAGTAGGATTGCTACTAAATCTGTGACAGCCCATTGAAACTGTTGGTGAAACTGTCTGTTTATGTGTGTGTATCTAGAATCATGCACCAGAGCAAGAACCCCAGAAGAGGAAACCCTACAAACTCACAAGAACCTGCTGAGAAGAAAGGCTAAGGAATGAATGTCATTCCCTTACTTAGGCAAACTAAAAAAATTAACATAACCAATGCACTTAGGTTTCAGTAATATATCAAACTACATTAAATAACTTTAAAAGGTTCCTGACTGCGCGTATCATAGTATGTAGTTGCACATATATGGGTCCTGTTATGCATTTCATCACCCCACAAAACTGCTCAGGAATTAAACAGAGGAACAAGACAGCTAGCCTAAGGTGCTGACCCTTCTCCAAAGTCACTACATCTGCAGGATATGATGGAACAAGCTTGATCCACAGAGGCCACAACCCACAGTTAACTGGACATAACATATGCCATGTGTTGGCTGGAGAAATGATACATTACTGCAGTAACTAAGCACTTCTATATATCAGTTTCGCTCACCTGCTGTGCACAAAACTGGTTCCACCACAAGGTATACTTGTTTTTGAAGCTATAAACTTCAGTCATAAAAAACTAATAAAAATTTAAGATCAAACAGGTGGATTTCTTTTTCTTCTACATCTTCTACAGTCTTTGCTTGATCCCTGTTTTTAGCTGTTACAATTGAACTGTATACTATTTATCATTCAAGATAAACACCATTTTGCTATTTGTCTAAAAAGAAAATTTGGAATTAGTGGAAATAATTGTGTTCTTGCTAGGAATTAAGTGAGAATAATTAAATGTCAGTCTGTCCTTCAGCCAGCTTAGCTTAGGACAACAGCTAACTTCTGTATCCAAATGTCAAATATTTAAGCTTACTACCTAGCCGGTCTTTAAGTGATGACGTATGAAACCTGCTTCTGGGTCCAAACTACTCAGCGTTTATTGAGGCTGTTGTGTTTTTAACATGTTTTAATGCTTTGTATCTTGTTCTGTTTAATCTGAACAAGCCCCTAAAAAAAGTCATTGATCACTGTCGGCCTCTCTCGGTTTTTATTGCCACTGTTTATTTTAAAGCTCAGTTTTAAAAACCTTACGATATAACTACAGCCCAGCCCATGCAGCAGTATATTAATGACTAACCTCGTATTGTGGATGGATTATCTCAGTTGTTCTCCTGACTGAAGTTTGGTCCGTTTACAGCATCCTGCCATGCGATTACATTTGTCCCTAACCATCGGGAACCCTCACGTTAACTGTTACTGTGTTTATGTTATGCTAACATAGCTGTGTCGCTAGCCACCAAGTAGCACATCATATACCAGCTAGCCCAACTTCAGTAACCTTACAAAAGTCACTGCTGTTTAGTTTTCTGTCTTCGTTTATGTCGGAAGCAGAGCAGAACAGTACGTTTTAATTTTTTCAGAAATCTCTCAGTCAGAATATGGTATATTATGTTTAGGTGGAAACTAGCGAGCTAACTCCATGCTAACTTCGAACTCCGTTAAATTCTGTTTCTCATGGATGCGTGGATTTTAAACTTAATTGTTACACCTGGTAGAGCAGCCACACTGATCGTTTTATTAAAGATGAAAGAATTTAGACAGTTTGTAACTCTCAGTGATGCCGCCGTGTTCGTTTGACTTTGGGACCTGAAGCAGAGTTTGGACCCAGAAACGGCTAATGACGTCAGACTCAAAGACCGAATTATGAAGTTTTACTTTTAGATGTGAGTAAAAAATGAGAACGTCTGTTTGTCAGAACAGGTATACAGGTTTCTCAATTGACATCATGCACACATTGCTTGAGAGTTGCTTGTGATACAGCCACCAGTAATGAGGGAAAAAAATCTATTCTCCAGTTAGTAGCTGAGTGTTTCTTTGCTGTCACTAGGTGAAATCCGTTGCAAGAGGGTGCTATATCCAAGGCCTATTTATGATTGCCTTGGTCACTAGCTGATTGCTGTGCTTGCCTGTAGCTTGCATGGAAGATACCAACTCTTCTGCAAACACTTGCTAACTACTATTTGAGTAGAAACATTGTAGGATAAACTGGAAATGGCGAACATTAACCTTCAAAGTAAAAATTGTACTTCAGTGCTACAGCAACACATTTCAAAAAGTGTAACATTTTCATTGAAGGCTAATGTTCTCCTCTTCTGGTTTTGTGTATTATTACCACTTGGAGTGTAGTTGGACAGTTTTTACAGACGAGCTGGTGTGTTCTGTGTAAAGTACAGGTGACTGTGGCAATCTGCAAGCAACCAAAGCAAAAAAAGGGTTTTTTTGGCCAACTGGTCAGGCAATACACATTTTTCTGTAGTAACCAGTGGTTGCCAAGCAGTCAGTGACCAGTCTCTAGGACTGCGTGACTGGGCTTTAGCAGTCGACTTTCACAGCGACAACCAGCAACTTCAAGCAATCACTTGCCATTCTGTGATTGGTCCCCATGCCTGTGTGACTGGGGATTTATTTAGTTGATTCTACATTTTCAAAAATAGCAGACAAATTAACATCACATGGTTAGTTGTCACATGACTACTCAAGCTAAACTAAGCTAAACTGCTACTCCAGCTACACATTTAGCATACAGATGTGAGAGTGGTGGCAAGTACCTTGTTTAAGTTTTCTCAAGAAAAAGGCATATTTTCACAATGTATGCCTGCTGTGACAGCCAATAACCCTATGTCAGTTAGAGTTTTGAAAAGCTGTTTCAACGAACAGAAAACTTGCCTCTTCTTCCCTTTGAATAGTATGAAATCACTAAAAGCCACTTAATACAGTTGAGTCTCTTTGCAATCCTTTGAGATAAAATATCTTCTGCTCTTCCTGATCCTGTTAGAGTTGACCTTCAGTGGCATTTAGCTGCTTGGAACAGCTATTTAAAATGGCACAACACTCGCTCATCAACAAAATGACTACTTGACTCTTTAATGATACTGACAAAGAATGCAATACAGAAAAGTGATAAGTGCGCATGCAAGAATGGATCTGAGTACTATCATCAAATGCACATTTTCTGTCAAAGTTGTTTGAAAAAACCTGTTCTCTCATTTTATAGTGTTTTCCTGAAACTGTGGCTGGATTTTGGGAAGCGGACATCTGTTCTGGATATTTGCTGCATATTTTTTCACTGTAGAGAATCAGGTATGTGGTCAAGTTCTTCTTGTTCTTCTTGGCCACAATTGTGGTTTTGGTTCCAGCTGAGGGGAAGATCCAAATAGCAGCATTTGCTCAGGAGCAAAAATCAAAGAGATAAAACCAAGCTGGAAAAAGCGAAATACTTATTCATTTGTGACTTCTAGCTTATTAGTGTTGCGATATCCAAACAAGAAGAGGATGGGAGGCTCTCTGTTGCTGCTGTTCATACTGACAGCTTATATCCAGTCTCTGTGTGTAAGTACATGGATCTGACAAGTTTCTTTGTATATAATTTACCAGGCAGACTGATAATTTGAATTGAATTTTAAGTTGTATTTACTTAATTTTTTTCCTAAACCAGAGTCAAATTAAGTTCTTCTGCCAAATGTATGATGTTAAATGTGTGTGGTATTGACCAATCAACAATGCAATCTACCATTTAAGCATATTTTGCCAAATGATGAAATCAACTTAGCCACATAACTTTAATTAGGTTTTTTTTTTCTCCTCTTATTTTAAATTGCAGGACAAATACAAACTCAGAACAGTTCATATTTAAATATTTATGAAGATTCATTGTGGTTTCTAAAACAGAGAGAGAGACAATAAAAAAAACAAAGCAATGAATAATTCACAATGAGATAACATATCAGCTATGTAACTTTAAAAAAAACAAACAAATATGCTTCTTTACATTTGATCTTGTGTGTTACCTTGACCAATACTGATTGCATATCTGTAGACTTCTAATTTACAGCCACCCTGTTAGCTGAACTTAGCATTAAGGCTGGAAACAGAAATCAGCCACTCTGATTTCTCTATCTCTATCTCTTTCCCTGTGTATATTATTCTCATAAATCTGGCCCGGGAATCAGGACTTCTAGCAAGTAACTGCTCCCAGTTAAGAAAGTCCAATACATAAAACCACCAAGAAAAATGTTCTCACTCTGGTTAGTGATAAATATTGAAAGATAAGTTTAAAAAATTTACTAATTAGTACCTTTGGAAGTTGTGTACAACAAACATCGTTACCTATGGAGTATGCCTGAAACAGGGTGAAAAAAAAAGGCCAGGTTGTTTTACCTTGCTTCCACTCCTTGAGCTCGGCTGTGATAATCTATTGCTGATTATGACCTTAAACATACTGTAGTATCAGATACATGAAAGTTGTATCAATCAGGAGGCAGATATGCTATGTCTAGAGGAGGGAATGAGAATGAATAATGATTCTTACAATTACAGCAGTACAATTATGTGTGTGTAGGCATCAGACAGTTGCCGTGAGGAGGCGGCTCGTCTGCGGGAGCAGGAGAATCTTCTGAAGGGCCAACTTCAGAAACAAGAGCTCCTTCTCCACAGATTACAGCTCCTGAACCAGCCTCGCAACTACAAAGTCAGAGGTGACCAGAGCCAGGACACACAGTATGCAGGTCAGGGCAACACCTTCAGGACTAGACTAAAAATATCTTCTTTGAAAATCTCCTGTTGCAGAATCACAAACCATATAATGTGTTAAATACAAAATATGTCTCTACATATTTACATTTGTGGGTGTATGCGCCAGACTGCTCCCAGGTCTTCAGCGCTGGCCACAAATCCAGTGGTTTATACAGAATCAAAGCCAATGGCAACCCTTCTCCATTCCAAGTGTATTGCGATATGAGCGAAGGAGGTGGTTGGACGGTCATACAGAGACGGGTCAGCGGAGCACAGACATTTAACAGGTGTGTCTTACATCTAACAGCAAGGGTAAAATAAAAGTTAATTATTTAAATTTTTAAAAAAAATCTATCTGCCTATCAGGTCATGGGCAGAGTACAAGAATGGTTTTGGGGACATGGATGCAGAATTTTGGCTAGGAAATGACAACCTGCATCACATCACCGAACAAGGTATTAGCAATGAAATTATTTTTCATATTGTTTCAAGGTGCAATAACTGATATCTATATATTATCAAGTGGAACATGATAATGGCTCTTGTTCTCTATGCAATGACTTGTGGGTAAAAGTCAGTGTTCTCGGGCTTCAGTGGAGTAGCTATAAGTTTGGACACGTTTTGACACGACAACGATTGTGTTTTGGCCCCCACCATATTATTATTATCTTTTTAAAAAAATTTATTTTAGTTTTTTGAAGCCAGAAGCTACCATCCTTGGACAAGGTGGAATGCTAAGTTATCGGCTAATTCTAGCAAGTTTGGTTAGCATGATGAGTTCATAAATTGTAAAACTGTAATAGTGCAACACACAAACACACATATCTGCTAATTAGTAGAGATGGCACGATACCACTTTTTTATGTCCGATACCAATACCAATATCATAAATTTGGATATCTGCTGATACCGATATGAATCCGATATAGTGTATTTTATAATCAATGAAACTGTTTTGTTTTTTTTTAATATCTTGCTGCATTTCATATAAGTTCATACTCAAGTTTTAAAAAACAAAACACCAAAGTTATTTTGTTATACCTCTATGCAAAAAATACATTGCACCCAAAATATTTCATAGTTCAGCAATACTGATCAATCTAATAAACTTAAACCTACACCGTCCTCCCTATTCTGGTATTTTAAAGAGTACTTAGTGGAAATATTAAACAAATATTAAACAACCTCAGGGGTGGATGGGGTTTTTGGGACGGGACCGATGGGAAGGTACTTTGGCATACCCCGGCTGATAGGAGTCCCCCTTTTCTTTAAATATGTGTACAATTTGTTTTTTCTTCACCCCACAGACTATGTGCGTTTCATTCTGTTTAGTTTGTTTCTTTTGTATTCTTCTTCTTTTTTTTTCTTCTCTCTTTTGTTTTTCTTTTTGTTTTTGTTTGTATGTACTATAAATTTGGAAAAAG
>VUQG01044254.1:1878-16187 GCA_015106755.1 Etia nguti
TCTACAGGAACTCAAACAGACAGCAGGACTTTATTATTTGAATAATGGGAGGAAACAATGGAGCTGAAATTAGCTGGACTCTGGAGCTCTGAAGTGCGATGATGTTTAAGAGAAAGCAGTTACTGATGGAAATGTTCTTCTAACAACTGTAATAAAGTTTTTAAAAAGCCAAACTGTTTTTTACAGCACTGAAGTGGGAAAGTGTCACAAACTCGGCACCCTTTGTATCTTTTAAGTGCCTGACATTAAACTTCTCCAGTCGGGTCTGATTGTGTCTTTTGATTCGAGGAGCAAGAAGCAAATAAAGTTTCCCTGTGAAACAGAAAAGGTATTTTTTTAAAGCACAAGTTTAAACTGTAAAGGACAGGAGATGTTTCTGACACACACACAGATAGCATCCAAATGTACACACACACACACACACACACACACACACACACACACACACACACACACACAGACACACCCATCAGGTATTCATATCTTTGTGGGGATATCTAATTGACATAATGCTTTTCCTAGCCCCTAACCCTAACCATGAAAAATGAATGCCTAACCCTGACTCTTCCCCTAAACCTAACCATAACTGTAACCCTGACACAAAAAACACATTTTTGGGCATTTTGGTCCCATAAGGGTTGTCAGTCCCCACAAGTATAGTAAACTTCCAATTTTTGGTCCCCACAAAGATAGGTAAACACACTCACATACACAGTGTAATAAAATCTTTTAACAGTTATTTTTAGGATGGGAACCCGTTTCAGAGTGAGGTGAACTGAGATTATGGTTATTTTACATCGAGTAAAACGGTATTTATGCAACACCAAGTAAGAGACGGCTAATATACAGGAATATGAAAGTGAGATCAATTCGAACGAGTAAATTAAAGACAAGCAGAACTACCAATAAAAGCCTCGGGAATTTGGTCTGTGAAGTTTATAAGAAACTGGATTTATAAATGAAAGTAACTGAGCCAAATAAAGCAGTCTCCTCTGATTATTGGCTTCTTTAGAACCATTGCGGCCTCATAATAAATGTTTGCTGGCTTAGCTCGGTTGTTTCTAACATGTCAGTGAAGGTTGTGAACTCGGCCTGAAAAAAACTCCAGAGCTGCAGCACGTCAGAGTCGAGCTTGAGGACGGTTTTTATTCCCTCTGTAACAATAGAGATACAAGAGGAGTCATCAGTCGTGCCCCTCAGATCAAAGCCGGGGAGCTGATTGAGCATCCGGAGACATGAGATGTGTGTCGGTGTACAAATAGGTGGGGGTGTGGTGTAATTATGTGGGATGTGTTCGGGCTAATCAGGCCAGATCTTGTTTTATTGCCGCGGGTCTTAAGTTTGTGCGTCAGGCTTTTAAATCCCTAACAGATCTAAACAGACTAAAATGAGTCTTTAGTCAGCGTGTTTAGAGTGAAAGGATGAGGTAAATCATGCAAACATCAGCTGTTTTAACGTCTCATATACAAACTGTCAACAAATATGAAGGACAACTCGGAGGTGGTTACTTTGATTTTTGTGGAAAAAGCAGAAGGGAAGAAAACGAGCTCAACCCAAACAGCTACGCCATTCTTTGTTTTCCCTAGAAAAGTATTAAAGTGGGTGCACGGTTTCTGTTTCCTCTCTGTGTTTGGGCGTGTTCGGATCACTGTGTTTGGATCAGGTTTAACTGACTTATTTTAATTCGGCTGCCTTTGATCCCCCTTTGATGAAGTTTCTCTGTTAACAAAGGGTCCCGGGGTTTAAATCACAGATTGCTTATAAAAGGGGGGACATAGCTTCTGGGTACTGATCTGTGACCTCAGTAAACACTTTTTCTAGTTTCAAGCCTTATTAAACACAAAATAATGTTTATTTGATGCGTTACAGTTTCAGTAATGTGCAGACGGACAACGAAGCCTGGTACGATTGCCCTCGCTCAGTTCCACAGTTTAAAAAAAGCTTCGATGGCGACGGCCAAAACCTTCAATTAGAAGCTTTGGAAACAAGTCTGTAAAACAATGGATGATGTCACTGTGGCTACTGGTTTAAACATCTATTATATGAGTATATCCCTTATAGTCAGCAGGCTCCAGGAGTCACAACCCTTTCATTTTTGGATCATCTGGAACAGCTGAATCAGCTTTACAGTCGTCTGGTTTAATGTGGCACAGCACTGTGTACACTTCAGTTTCACAGGATAAACTACAAGTCCAACAGAGCCATTTAGCAATTAACATAAAATAACAAAGCACTTATTTTCTCTCTTTGAATCAGTAGTTTGAAGAAAGTAGTTTAACCTTTTCTGTATTAGAGGTAGAAACTCAGCAGCGTGTTACAATTCAAAGAGCTGTGCTTAAAAATGGGCGCAGCGGTATTTCAGCGCAAAGTGACGCAAAAGACCAAACACAATTTGTCAGTAACTTATGGAAACATTTATGGCCCAGTTTAACGCTGATGTGGAGTGAGAGGAGGTTCTGTGCCCCTGTGATGTTAGAAATATAACGTTAAATCAAACTAATGGCGAACAGTTCCTCCATTTCCTCACGGCAGTAATTAAATTCAGTTAAGATTCATTCCACAGCACAACCCACATTCTTTCAAACTCTTGATAAAACACCAACAGCGCTGAATATAATGTGCACAAACATCTACAGTAAGTGGAGGGGACTGTAATTACTGCAAGTCCTTCTGACTTCCTGGTAGAAAAGAATGAACTAATAGCTCGTTGATGACCGAGGAACTCAATCCCGCTGTCTCTAATCAAACTCCCTCACACACTGTTGTTGTGCAAAAGTTTGAGATGCTTTGATTCTTATCGTCATCCGAGCGATATTATAATGTCTGCAGGTTAAAGATGTGGCGTTACAGACTGCTGGGAAAATATTCTGCCTCGTTGGCCGCTTGCATTTGTGTAGTCTCACTTTTTGGGTCACAAACCAAACCTAGCGCGGACTATAATATCGATCGGCTGGTGGATCAATAGCTCTGCCTTCATTGCTGCTGACCCTGTATAATTCCTGCTATGAAGAACTTGATCCACAAAGTTCATGTTAATGAAATGCCCACCATCCAAAACAAATATATTTGGCTGACAATGAAACTTTAGAAACCAGTAGAAAGCTCAGAGTTTGGACTCTGGAAGCAGCTTGGTCAGCCTGAATGGCGTTAGCAAACAATTTCACAGTAACCGGTGGCAGCAACCTCCAGCAACTACTCGTAACCAGAACACATATTTCTACCTGGCAACTGGTGGTTGCCAAATAGTTGCCAGCAGGTCTGTAGGCCTGTGTGACTGAGGTCATCGAATCAGTGGATCGATCCCAACAGATTTTCTGAATCCATCTAACTTTTCAGTATAGAACACAGTACAGAGATTATACGTCTCAGTAGGGCTGCTTGATTATGGCAAAAATCAAATTCACAATCATCTAAGTCAATATGAGATAAATCAGGTCATCTGAAAGTGAATTAATGAGATTCAACAGAAACATGCTACGAAGGACAGAAAAGCGGCGTCCAGCTGGACCAGAACCCTCTGGGGCCCTACATCTACACAGAATTTTGATTTTGTCTCAATCTCAATTCATTTCAATCTCAAATTAATTTCTTAACTGCTAATCCAACTGAAGTAGAAAAGAAGCTGGTGAAAGACGGCACAGGACAGGTCGCCATCCTAAAGATGGAACCATCTTATGTCCTAATCTGACCATGAAACAAATGTTTTTGCTCATCATCCATCCCTGGACGATGAGCCAGATGTTTCTTCCAGTTAAAAGGACGTTTTTACATAATTTCCTTGTAGATTAATAAAGTTTTCGATTGTGATTCGTCCCACTTTCACCGAGTGCTGGCTCATAAAGCGTTGTTTGATTGTTGGTTTTCTCCTGACTACTGCAGGCTCTTTACTTACAGTATAAAGAGCCTTGAGTTAGCTGTTGTGATGATTTGCCACCATATAAATAAACATGAACTGAACTTGACATTAGCAACTCTGTTTCTCTAAGCAATACCTCTTCTTCTTCACAGAGAAAAAAAAGAACCTTAAAACAGTAATTTGGGCTTACAGCTATTTACTTTTTCCAGTTTTCAAAGCAGAGAATGAAACAGAGGAGCTTTCATTATGAGATTCTTCCCCTGCGTTAACTAAAGCATTTCCAGACAACATGTCTTAGTTGCAACACGCCCTGAGGTGATCTGTGCGCTTGTATGTATGTGAGAGAGCCAGAAAATGCAGAGATCACATTAAAGGTTATTTTAGTCTAACACTGTAAAATACTAGCTCCTGTGAGAGGGAGGCGTGGATTTGCCTTCATCTAGGTCTCATTAGGGGACAATGACTGTTCACATGTGTGTCAGAGAAGAAAAGAAGACTAACACAGTTACTGTGTAACACAGAGTGAGATCCATAAGTATTAACTTTTTGCAACTTCACTTCTCTGTAACTCAGTTTGTGAAATGCTTGAAAACAGACTCTCAGCTGATCTTTGCAAGGCTTCACCTCAGCTAACTGGAGTCCCTGAACTGGACCTCTCACCCATGTTTGTGCTGCTGGAGCCTTCTGGAGCATTTTAAAGCAATTATCTGACAAATTATATGCCCTGCTGTGTGGTACGGCCTGTCAAAGAAGTCTGGGCTCCGGCGTTAGTGAGTGACACTTTAGCATTTCATTAGTCTGTTACTTAGCACCAAGTAGCTGGTCTGCAAGTTGCAACCATATACTTTGCCAACACAGTCTGCTAAGCCTAGGTGACACATTCGCACTCAACCCTGTGGTGTAAAAATGGCCACTGAAAGCAAACTGTGGAGCTGACGTGTGCGCTTAAACACCACAAGGACTCAGAAAAAACAAAAACTCAAGTGTAGACTTTCAGTTTTAAATGTGAAGATTTAACAAAAATATCGCATTAACCTTTTATCAGTTTGTAATGCTTAACAACGCAAGTGTGAAACTGCGAAACGTCTGACATGATGCAGAAAAGATTTCTGCTGAGGACAGAGTGTCACTGTCCCTGTGGGCAGCTTCCATCAACACTGCACACCTTTCTTTACACATTTTGCACTTCTGCTTTTTTTTCTCTTCACTTGATGATGTCTGGTTTTGTTTGGGGGTTTTAAAGACCACACAAATTGGCATTCTAAGAACTTTTAAGGAACTTCTTCTCACAGTGTGAACAAACAGAGAGTTATGAAAAAGTTCCTGCGGTCTGAAATCGATTTGTGTTGCCCATGAGCCAGTAATAATGCACTTCTAGTAACCACACACACATCCTTCAGCTTTCTGTCCAGCAGTCAGCAGCAGGAAACAATGGCCTCTAAAATAAAGTCTTTTATGTCAGCTACATTGTGCTGCTGTAAGTCAAATAACCATTTCCCCTGAGGATATGGATAAACAAAGTTTCTTTTGTGTGTCTGTGTCTATGTACGGACTTATGTACACAAAGAAAAGCCTGGTGGGCAGCTGACTGTACTGTACAATATGTGCAGGACAATCGAGGACATGACCACAACACTGGTCTCCGTTTGGAAGCTGTAATGTAAGCAGCACGTGAGAGGATGAGTCTAAACATGTACGTGTGTTCTGCATATACCAATTTTGCTTTAAAAAATGGCACGGCAGCCCCTGTCATACAGAACAAGGCCAGAAATGAACATCACAGAGCATTTTCCACCCCGAGGCTAAAATATTTCAGTGGAAGGATTGTAAGCATTGCATTGGGCCAAAACTCGACACATCTGTACCACAGCTGGAAATGAAGAGCAGACAGTTTCCTGAAGTGGCTGCAGTGAAGGAAAGACACAGTCAGAAACAGTATGAGGTAAGTAAGGACGATCTGAAGGCAAATAAAATAATCTGTGCTCAACGTTTTTGGCGCCATGGTCTGATAATGAGGCAGAAGAGCTAATTTGGTTTCACCCCATTCTTTCCTGGTATTCATTTCTGTTTGAGAAAGACTTATTCTCCCAGCCGAGGTGGAGCCGAGGTGAAGGTATGCGATCATGCGTGTCTTTTTAGCAAGATTACACAAAGACTTCCAATGTGCGCTTCCAACTCGGTCTCGTGCCAGTTTGTGAAACGGTGCTGGGCGCTAATCTGTTCACTCATGTCTCTGGAAATGAATGATCCCTTATTTCCCTCTCTGTCTGGTTTCGTGTGTACTGAGCTGTCGACATGAATTTAATATTTTCCACCTTCAAAGGGAAAAAGATAACACTGGGTGTGAAGTGACTCATTACACCGCTCACGCTAGAAATAATGGGATGAGTCTTTTTCATTTTTACACTTTGTATTATAATAATAAAAAAAACATGCTGTCAAAGATATACAGAGTCACTCCCACTGAAACAATGTACTTACAAAGTTATGTACACCAACAAATACACTGCTATTTTTATGGTTATTTCACATTTTGCTGAGCTCAGCCTCATATTCATCAAAGCTCAGTGGGCTAAAGGTGGACATTATGTCAGAAATGTCTAAATGACCAATAACTACAAAGTCCTGATATATCTGCATCTCAGCAAGTCTGCAAGGATTCATCCACACTGGTGCTTTACTCATCAGTACTTAACACTGAGGAAACAACGCAACTTCTCCGGCTACAAGTACAAAAGAATAAATTATGAGAAATCAGATTTACTGATAATTTTACTTCACATGCCCAAATAAAAGTCTGACCCATCCAAAGAAGTATAATATCATCAGGCTTCTTACTCTCCGGGCCTCTGAGAGTGTGTGTGTTTGTGGGTGTTCGTGTTTACATGTCATTGTGGGGACCAAAAATTGGAATTTACTATGCTTATGGGGACCAACAGCCCTTATGGGGACTAGATAGATAGACAGATATTGTCACTGTTACCACAACAATGAAACACAGTTTGGCATCTCTCCATTGGCAGCTTGTAGGTTTTTACATTCACATTCTTCAGATAAGAGAATAAGATAAATAAAGATAAAATAAGTTTAAGAGGTACCTTCACAGGGAATGTATATAATGCACAATAGCATAAGTATCTACACAAAGCATATGCACAATTTATATTCAGAAACAAAATATATAAATATATCTGCAGGTACAGTGTAAATCCCGGTCCCCACGAGTTTGAAGGCATTTTTGAGACTCAAAATGTGGTTTTGGTGTCAGAGTTACAATTAGGTTATGGTTAGGTTTAGGGGAAGGGTCAGGGTTAGGCATTCATTTTTGATGGTTAGGGTTAGGGTAAGCGGCTAGGGAAAGCATTATGTCAATGAGATGTCCCCACAAGGATATAAATACACACGTGTGTGTGTGCGTGTGTGTGTGTGTGTGTTTTGTGTCGTGGTCACTTGGCGCCAGCTCCCAGGATTGCTCAGATGGAAAGGAAGCGCTCGGATTGGCAGAAATACTTTATTGTTGTCTCGATCCTGATAAGCGGTTATTAATTAGCCGACTGGACAAACACAATAATACAATAGAGTCCGATAGTGCTGCTGTAGGGAAGGGGAGGCTGTCTGTGTGCCAACTTAGACACACAACCAGATGGTCTGCAGATGTGTGTGTGTGTGTGTGAGTCTTTTGTTCACTGTCCAATACAAGAAGCTAATAAAGACAGAAGAGAGAGTGATGGTAAAAATAAACGGACAGCTGCATCGTTGTCTGCAGAGGAATCTGACTTTACAAGTTTAATTTTTGATGCTCTGAATGATTCCCATATCAATATTGATATTGGAGCAATCATTGTGATTGCGTGCTTTTGACACACGTAATCGATTTTTCCTGCCAAAGTTTTTAAAAAGCAGCATGTCCAGATGACTTTAAACAACGTCAGAAGTGACTTCAAATCATAAAACAGCCTTTGTGCTCCACTTCAGGCCTTCAGCAGCAGTTTTCCCTCCTGAAAACTGAGTTTTTCCAAAGCAGCTTCCAGTTGGAAACCTGGCGCTGTAGTGTTTACAGGGGAAAACAGAAGAAAGTCGAATAAAACTGCCTCTAATATATCTGTTTATGTTTATTACAAAGAAAAGGCTGGCTCTCCTATGTATTAAAAAAAGCCTCTATCTGAGGACTTCTCAAAAAGAGCACATCCAAAAAATTAAAAAAATTACAGAAAAAATAATGAATCAATCATCAACAGAGTGATGAAATTCTTCAGAAACAGCACAGCAAGAGATAACAAAAAGTAAAAAAATAAATAAATCCAAGAAAATGATAAATAGCACTAAACGGTTATCAGCGTGTTTAATTTGGCAGCACTGAGCCTCTTTTCTAAATACTGATAGGTCACATCATAATAAAAAGAGTGCAGCTGAGGACACATTCATCCTGAGCCCTTATCACACTTGGAACAAAAGTGCCTTATCTCACTCATTTGATAATATTTCTCGGCTCGATGGGTGCTTTGTTACCTCATTATGACGTTAAAGTCAGTGAGCGAACTAAATCAGACTGACTTTTATATTTCCCACCTGTGATCATCTTCACATTCTGGGACCCAAAAAAGGAGCTCTAAGAACATTTAAAACAAACATTTCCTGACACAAGTCTGGCTCTGAGCGTCCAATAATAAATGCCAGTTAACTCACGTCTACACTCAAACACATTGATGTCAGGATTGATAAGCTTCTAAAATATGGGAAACTAAAGTTTACAGTCGCATGTGAAACTCCACAGTTTAGCACGGTGGAGAAAGAATTTGATAGATGCAGCTGACTTTGTGTCTCTCAGGCTTTCATCACAAGTTCAAACATCTGATGTACTGGATAAAACCATTAAAGAGCGATTATAAATATTCAAATAATGGCTATGAAAAAAAAGCACATCTGAAGAAACTTCCGACAGAACCAGGCTCAGGGAGGGGCGGGGCCATCTGCTGCGACCGGTTGGGGAGAGAGAAGGAAAACAGGATAAAGACATGCTGTGGAAGAGAGACAGAGATTAATAACAGGTATGATTCAATGCAGAGAGGTCTGTTAACACAAAGTGAGTGAAGAAGAAACACTCAGTGCACCATGGGAATCCCTCAGCAAACTACACCTATTGCAGCATAACTAAGGGAGGATTCAGGGTCACCTGATTTAAGACCTTGTATGTGAGGAGCAGGATTTTGAATTCTGGATTTAACAGGGAGCCAATGAAGGGAAGCCAATACAGGAGAAATCTGCTCTCTCTTTCTAGTCCCTGTCAGTACTCTTGCTGCAGCATTTTCAGGGAGTTTTTAGGACATCCTGATAATAATGAATTACAGTAGTCCAGCCTAGAAGTAATAATAATATTAATGTGGAGGAATTACAATATGTTTGAATATTTTTTTTGGGACACCACTAAACTGTTACCCGAGTGTGCTGGCTCACTTCTATTAGTAGGCACCACTTGCATACTTCGCACTTATCTGCAGATTTCCTGAAATTAAGCATCAAATCGAAAGCGGCGACTTGTTTCTAAACCTGTGCACGTGATATGAAAATGTCATGTCACAATATCACTGCTGCAGAAACACCGTTCCCTAGTACACACAACGACGAGACAAGCCCAGGTATGTCTGAGAGTGAGAGCTGTGTGTCATCCTGTGATTGATGGGTGACCCAAACACTAGCACAACTAGCAAGTGCTCCAGCAGTAAGCTACGGCTAGCTGCACTCAATCTGACAAGAAGAGCAAAAGGTGGATGGAAAGTACAGTTACATGGTGGAAAAGCAGGACTTCCAGCAGCTGCTTCAGTTTAGCTACAGCAGTTAGTGGCTTCACCGTTAGCTCTTCCTCTGATCCATCACGGGATGATGACTGCTATCTGCGTCACAGACTTTATTTTGGTATTTTTTCCTTAACTGTGGAAAAATGCTCACAGTATCCATGGTAACCTGAACATCCAAACATTACCATGGATACTGTGAGCATCTTTCCGTGCTAACTGTAAGCTGCAGGAGTCTGTTGGTCTCGTCTATAAATACCAGGCCAGCTCTTGCTTTTCCTTTTTCGGGGTTATTAATTGCGTGGGACCGGGCTGCAGCTCTTTCTCATGGTGAACATGACTTCTCAAAGTTAATCTCTTCCACTGCTGTCATGCAGGGGCCTCCACTAGAACCAGGTCAGTGACCCACACCGGGTCCTGACCTTTGGTCTGAGGCAGCACATCCTCAGCCGTGACCCGGCTGTCGTGGCCCCTCTTGAGGCAGCTGATATATAAATGCAGTGCTGCTCAGCTGACATGTCCTCGGAGGCAGAGACACTGATGTAAGCCTGGCTGGGTGGTCCTTTCTGCTCTGTCCGTCTGTCACTCAGTCTCTGTGTACACTTTCAATATCCTTTTCTAACACAACTTTTCCCTATGAGCAAAAAAATGAAATGAAAATAGAGTTTTACTTGCTTCCTATAAGAATATCTGCCCTACTTTCTGCTCCCAAAAGCCACATTTTGCCATCTAATACAATGTTGGCTTGGACCAATGTTAAATATGATAATATGATACCGAAAAGAAAACTCAGAGTGTCTGTGGTTGAGTTTTGCTGCTGCCCACACTGCTGCAGGAAATCGTCCAAGAACAATCCTGGACTTAATTAAATGTTTTTCCTACAGGCACGAAAAGGCAAAGCTAGAGTTATTGAACACGTCTCACACTGACCACAAATCAGTCAAACAGACTTTCAATACCTTCTGATGTTCTCACCTCTTTTGACAAGGAGGTAAAACTCGAGAAAAGCCTCAGAAGTATAAAGTTTCCTTGGTCGCTGCAGCTTTTAGACAACGTTACTCAAACTGAGAATTTCTTAGGGACCATTTTCAGAGGCAGTCCTCTGATGAGTAAATACTCACACAGCGGGATGCAGTCAGACGACAGTTATGCACAAAAATCTATTTTTAATAGATTCTGGAGAGAAATGGGAACAATGAACAAACACACGATCCCTCTTAGACGGGCAGATGTGGCCACGCTGCAGTTTCTCTCCTTTGCTGTCAGAGGAACAGTCTGACATTTTGGAAAAGATGTGTGTTTGTTTTCAGGCAGAGAATGAGATCAGGAATAATGGATGGGCATCAGCTCCAAGTTTTCCGAGCCTCTGGAGTCAGATTCCTTTTATCAAAGCCTGCTGGGTTTTCTGAGGGCTGCACATTGCAAAACAATGCAAAGCATTTTTCCTACCCTGGGGTAGGACTCAATAAAGCACAGAAGCATCTGCTTCTCCTTCGGGGCTGTAATTCTCTTATGTGTGTGTTGGTTTAGCGTTCGGTTTGCAGTTTGGGATTCAGATATTTCATGTTTTAAAAACAAAGTGGTTTTACACATTTACCGACACCTTTTATGCTCACAGCAGAGATCATCACGCTTCAGCAAAGTTTAATAAAACAAAAAACTAAAAGGTGCAAAATGAATGAACACCAGAGCTTTTCCAGGGAAGGCCTGCTCCGCTCACAGAGGCGGAGGCTGTGAGCTGAAGCGTCAGATATTTGCTGTATGTAGTTATTCTTTTTAAACAACCAGCAGCAGGTGAGAACAGATCTGTTTGCAGAGAAGAAGAATAAAACCGAGCTGCTGTGCTCTGTCACGTCAGTGAAGACTTTCCTCATGAGTTTATGGCCTCAGGTGCTAATTTGGGTCTGTTGAATAGAGCAGGATGGACATTTTGGAAGTTATGGTCCAGATGGATGAGTCTGCCTTACTGTGTGACAGAAAGGTAACATCTGCATTCATAACAGCAAGATGGCGAGAGTGTAAAAAAAATTGGGTGTCTAAGGTTTAGGTTGGGGTGTAGGAATGGAGGGTGACAAGAGGGCGTAGTGAACAGGATGTGTGTATTTGTATTTATTTTCTGCTTTTCATCTGTTCAGAGCTTTGAGTTCCATCTTTATTGTATGAAAAGTGCTTTATAAATAAAGTTTGGATTGATTCACAAACCAAGGGATGATGTAACAGAGGCCATATCCATCTTTTATGTACAGTCAATGATTTATGTAGCTCTACTTTTAATATTTCCAGTAATCGACTCAGTCAAGAACCTGATCTAGCACTGAAGTCAGTGTCCATCACCACGTTTATCCATTTAAAGCCATTTAGGATTGTCCAAAGGTAACTGTGATCTTCACAGGTCATTATTTCACAGTTTATTTTTTTGGTTTAATCCCTACAAAAACTGACCATCTCCAAGTTTTATGAGGTGTGTGGTTTAAATGATGCATTGGAGCAAGCCTGCAACTTTCTCATTTTCACGGCCTAATGTGAGGATTCGCATCAGCCTCTCTTGTCCTTTTGTGTCATTTGTGCCAAATTAGCTTAAAAAAAATTAAACTTAAACAGTTTAATCAGAAAATAATAGAGTGGGTAAAGAAGCAGCGAGTGAATGGAACGAGGCAAGGACGATATTTTGCAGATTAAATAGAAATCTTCTTTCTTCTCCCTCCCTTTTTGTCTCCTTCACACACACTCAGGAAACAACAGAGGAGGAAGGAAAAACAACAAAATGCACACAGAGCATCCTAACGACCGGCAGCCACAATAGAGCCATTCTCTGCCTGTGAATGCACCTCGCCTGCAGGATGGACACACACACACAGCAAAACACACTCAATTCCAAAGCGGCAATTGTCCAAAGCCTGCAGCTCGTTCACGAGCACACACTCAGATGTTCAGAGTCCCACGTACGTCCCCGCTGACAGCACGGACCACCAGAAAAGAAACACACACACACACGAACAAAAAGGCAAAAAGAGTCGTTTCCTGAACAATCACACAATAATACTGAGATACCTGGGGAGGACTGGAGGGATGTATGGGAAGTGATGCTGGAAAAATGTGATCTGACTTTTTTCACTTTAAATTTTTTTTATTTATTCACAGAAGTTTGATTTGATGGGCGGATGCAGAGTTTTTTTCCCATATTGGTGTTTAGAATAAAAGCTGACAGCTCTTTTATTGAGTGCACGGCCCTCATCGTGAGTACACTCACGCTTCTTTTTGCACACTGAAGCAGTTTGTGGGTTTACTTCAGTACAAGAGAATAACTCACAAACTGCTCACATCAAAGTTTAACCATCTCTAGAAAGATACTCCTGAGTTTTTTGTCATCTTACAAACCACATGAGACAAGTTAGAGTCTATAGTTCCATTATACTGAAGAGACCGAGGATCTCATCTGGCAAAACCTCAGTTAGTGGTGACAGCTAAAAACAACGCAAACTAAAATATTTGAATACGTACATCAGGCGGCATAACTTGCACCATGTACACCTCCACAGAAAAGCAACTAGAGTCATACTGACGGAGCCTGAAACAACTGTGATCAGTTTGATCCTATGCATGCTACTACCCAACGTCTTCTTCTGCTGCCACTTTTCCAATGAACAGGAAGAAAGTGGATCAAGTCAAAGGGAGAAAATTTTGGTGTTACAGAACAACAATCTCCATGCATTCAACGTAGAAACAGAATTTAAGCTTAAGGTGCCAGAGGCTTCATTTCTCAAACAGAAGAGTCGCCCCCTGCTGGTCATTGCAAAGAATCCCAGTTCGTCATGGGCTTTACTTTTCCCGGAACGTATGCCGAACTTTGACACTTTTGAGTTTTTTTAATTCTTGGATCCATATGATGTCATAGAGATCAGACAGTCCAAGCACAGAAGCCCCACGCACCCACCCGCTGCTTTAACTTTCTTCTTATTTGCTGGCATAAACAGAAAGGTGACTTAAAGGGGGCGGAGCTAATGCTGCTCATGCCTGCACCAGTGCAGAATAAAGATGAATAAGAGCAAATCTGAAACTGTGAATCATGCAAAGTTACTCTAGAAGAGTCCAAGAATAAATACACAGAGCTGAAATGAGAAATTGAAATTCCCTTCAAGGCAGCCATTTTCCACAGACTCCCCGGAGCACAGTAAACAGCACAAATTACATAAAAGGCTGAACTGACTGTGGTTTCTGGGTCAGCGTACCGTAAATCCGCCTGCACAGTGGTGAGTATAAGAACCATGTACGTACTCTGTACGTTCTGCAGGACTGAGAACTTTCCCAGCACCGAGTCCAGTAACCACAGCAGCCCGGCCCTGACCTGAGGGACTGACTGGGAGTTCTGGGTCGAGCTCACAGAACAACATAGAATCTTACACGAACTAATGAATGGACTGTCTCGCTGTTTATGTCTCCTTCATTCTTTAGAGCTGTGCTGTTTAGTTTTGTGTCCTTTGTGGCACTGCTGCACTGAAAGGTGGGGAATTTCTCAGCTTCACAAAAAAAAAGGTGTGTGTGTGTCTCTAAAAACAAGAGAGTCCAGAGAGCTGGATGCCTGTGGGCTGCGAGAAACAGAGGAAGAACAAGGGGTTTGTTTAATGATACAAAACCCTTCACGGATAAAGACGAGGATGTTT
>VUQG01044255.1:0-15081 GCA_015106755.1 Etia nguti
GACTAAGACTAGATAAAATCAGTTTTTGTCATCATGGAGAAACTCCCAGACAGCTATAGAAGACGCACTGAAGACTTGTTCTGCTGTAGCCAGGAAGTGAGTGCCAAGATAAATTTGTTCCCACTTTGTGACAGACTCGCTGTGAATCTGGTGTACAGTCCTGGCCTAGAAAATACACATAGCAAGATACATCATTTCACATTTTTCAGCAGCAGAACCAAAAGAATTACTTTTGGCCCATAAGTACATGTGTTCCAAACATCCTTTTGAAAAATGCCGTATCACTTCCCGTTGCCCTACTTATGTCGAGTGGTCCTGAAAAGCAAAGGGACAGAACACTTGTTTTCTCTATCCAGTGTTTAGGAAAGTATGTCAGAACGTAAACTGTTTTGCAGGAACTGTCTTGACCATCTCAGCACACTTTCCTTTGTAGCTTCAGCCTAGTGGGTCCATGGATTTGCAAAACAAAGATAAGCTGTAAATATAAAAACACACAAACAAAAAGAGGAAATGAAACATAAACACAAACTTGTATCCAACATAAAGAATCTCCCTAATCCATAACAAAACCATGCCCAAAACTTTGTGCGTGATGAACCAAAGTCAAGAAAAGCAGTCCAAAAACATCAACATGAAATATTTCTGAGGTCACTTTTCAGCAATTAATTTGTTTTTACTTGATATGCAGAAAGCTGCTTTTTGAAGTTTACAGGATGTGAGTGCAAAGGATACTCAACTTATACTCAGGAAATGTCTTTGTATAATGGGAAATGACTGGCTAGACTTGATTTCATCTCATTTTAGGGAGGCTTAATGTCACTTTAGCAGTGGATTCAGAAAGACAATTGATTTGCAGTCTGCAGGCAATTATATCAAACCTAACACATGTTTTTAAACTTTGCAAATCAAAATCTGAAGTGGGCCCATGTAGTTTCCAGACTCTTATCTGTGGCACACCAATTTGTTGTCAGGTATTTCTAGCTTAATTATCACCGAAGTGCCTCAAGAACCTTGCAGCCCATCTGTGGAAAATCGATTGATTGATTGATTGATTGATTGATTGATTGATTGATTGGTCATAACTTATAAAGACACACACTTGTATACAAGCCCCCCAGCCCCCCCGCTATCCTCAAAAAGCAACAAAAACAAGTCATTAAATGCAACTCAGTGACCTCAGGAATCATGAAACTGTGAAAGTATAGAACCACCAGGACATTTTCTACTATGTTTTCACTTTATTTGAGGATGGAGGTTACTTTTTGTTCCGAGGTAAGGCTCAGTAGTGAGTCGTCTATCACAGACTGCCCTGCTTTATTGCCTCTTTTAGTCTAAATGGGACCATAATTTACAAAGGAAACATTATGCTGTATCAGTACTGTGTCAAATAAGACTTAAAAGAGGTGAACTTATTAGGAAAATGTTTATTGAGGTTATTAATGAAATAAGAGGTAGTTTCGTTTTCTAACAGACTTCTATACCACTGGACAGAGGAATCGCCCTCTGCTGCCCAGCAGAAAGAATGCAGATTTAAGGGACTTCTACATTTGCTTCACTTTTTAGACAATAGAGGCTCTTTTATTTTATTTTATTTTGTCCCAATTTCATGCAAAAAATGCCATAAACGTAATTTTGTGCACTATAACCATTTAACATTTATTCCTCTCATGCTTCTGATTTATAACAGCAGATCAAATTTGACAAGGACATAATGTCACCAGTATGACTATTTGCTTTCAACATAATAAGTAAAAGACACATTTTTCAAGAGGGCATTGGTAAAGTGCAATTCAATGTGAGTTAACAGAAGCTACAGCATAATTAGTTTTAAGTCATAAGGCTTGGATAAATTAGTCAAGAGTGAAGTGAAGTATAAGACCAGAGAATTTTGTATAACTTGTATAACTTAAGGCAGGAGTTTTTGTTTTGGTTTAGTATTTTTGTTTTTGACTCTGCATATGAAGTCCTCACCTTCTCCCTGTGTTTTCCATACAGCTTAATAGTTATCAAGGTGATTTCGACCCTTTGTCTATATCCCTCTTCTAATATTTTAAAATATACAGTATATATTATATATATCCACATTCAAGAAGCAAAACTGTTTGCTAAATTTACTTCTGTTGAGTAAACATAGTTTCTAGGAGACACAATAGAGCTTAAAAATAACTCAGAAGATAACTGCAGCATACTTTGTATTTAAAAACACACATACTTAGATGACAAAGAGCAAATGTGATATCAGTCACACTGAAACTCCAGAGTATTCCACGTTGTCTGATTAGCACTGCCCTTGCAGTCCTGCATTAGGAATTTGTATTCATTATATAACTGTATTATGTAAATAAATAGCTGTTGGTGTGATGACGTGTTTGCTCAGCGGGCTTGTATGAATGACAAGGCCTCCACACCCACACTTGTTTACTGGATGAGATGGTTTGGTGGTTATTATAACAAATCATTAATAGCTGTGGGAGTTGTGAGCATCATCACCATTCATTCTCTCAGGCTTTCTGTCTGTTCCCCTTGTGTTTCACAAACAGACGTGCACACAAATGTCGTTAATTGAGAAAGCTGGAGTTAGTTTGATTGGCGGGGAAAGAAAGGAAGAGTGGGAGCGAGGGTGAGAGAGTGAAACAGCAGCAGAGTATTCTCCCAGTTTGCTGCGTAAGGCCAGGGTGAAAACCTAATTACTTCTGTCTGTGGGAGATGGACGCGTTTGGCTCGTCAGCAGAGAGCAGCCGGAGATTTAGGGGCTTCGATGGCGCTCTGCGGCATGGCTGCAGGGCATTCTGGGAAAGCTGCACCTGTCAGAGGACCACTGACAGCTTGTCCTGCTCTTGTTATACAGCCAAGCGTGATCCCTCCCATTAGCAGGCCAATGACACAGTTGACTTGCTGTCTACGGGAGGACAGGGGACCTGAGGGGAAGGCTCTTTACCAGCCATAATGATCCTGTTTGGTGCATTAAAACTGTTGCTAAGACCTGGTTTCCACTGCCAGCTATCACACAGCAACAAGATCTCTTAGAGCTACAGTAATATCTTTATACAGTGGAAAATATTATTTGGTAATATGAAGGGGGTCACCCCTTACCTCATAGTATCACCCCAACAGAGCACTTTGCTCTCAGACTACTGGTTTAATTGTTGTTCCTACTATATTTAACAGTAGAATGGGAGACAGAGCCTTCAGCTTTCAGGTCTCTCTTCTGTGGAACCAGCTCCTAGTTTGGATTCAGGAAACGGACAAGCTTAGGCTTAAAACTTTCCTTTTTGATAAACAAATAGTTGGATCAGGTGACCCTGAAAACTCCCTCAGTTATCCTGCAATAGGTCAGCAATAAGTTCCTACTCTCACTCAGTCGCGACAGGTGGCTGCCCCTCCCTGAGATTGGTTGTGCCAGTTTATTCCTGTTAAAAATAAGTTTTTCCTTCCCACTTTCACCAAGTCCTTGCCCATAGGGAGTCATCTGATTGGTGGGGTCTTTTGTGTCCCTGTTTACTCTTCTTGCCACTCTGCTGAAGACTTCTTCCTCTTAAAAGGGAGTTCTTGCCCCCCACAGTCTCCAAGCGCTTTCTCTCAGAGGATCGCCTGATTGTTATCGTTCTCTCCATGAAATGGTTCACCTAGTCATACAAAGCACTTTGAGATAGATTTTGTTGTGAATTGGCACTATATAAAACTGTGCCAAAATTTGAAGAGCAGATTGCTGATTTTAACAGTCTAGAGGGCTGTAAAATAATACCTGCATGAAAAGTCACTATAAACAAACTCTAACTTATTATTCTTAAAGTCATAAAGTCTTTGCGTTGCTCCTACAGGATGTTTTTATCAGATTTGTTGTTGGTATTTGCAGTAGCAGATGGTTGTAATGAACAATTTATTTTTTCCATTAATAAATGATTATAATGGACCATTTACATGGATATGTAGGTTATCATCTGAAGCACACTCAGTAGAGGTTTAAAATCATTGGTTCGTATTCCCTGAAGAAAATCAGATCACGTAAGTCCAGCAGCCCTTGAGCAAACCATTTCCCACTAACTGCTCCAGTGAAGCAGCTCAGTGTCCAGCAGCTCAGTGGGCTGTGTTTTCTATCAGCTCTCTGCCTGCCTGCAGCTACTTGGACAGGTCATTTCTATAAACAAGAATTTGTCCTTTTGTTAAGTGCACCGTTAAATGCATTTTTTAGAAAAAATATTGATTTGTGTCTCTTGCCAGCTCCTCGCTACGCTCAGGGCAGCAGGAACCGTCTGCTGGGGTACAGACATTGTCCATGTATCAGGAATGTGTACGTGTAGCACATTAATTCTGGACAGATATTATTATTCGCCATTAGGACTTAAAAAAATTCAAAAGAGGGTGGAGATGGTCATCTGGAAATTCCCAGCTCTCTGCATGTCTTTCCATTCAGCCTGCCGATTTTGGGAATGACCCAGTTGTACAAACAGCAGGAGACTGTTTTTACGCTAAGACAGTTGATTCCAGAGACGCCTCCTGACTCCACGGGTCACCCGCTGCTCTGTTTGTTGTGACAGCAGAGAGCTCCATAAGTCATGTTTCATTGCATGTGTGCTTGTGTGTGTCTGTGTATGCCTATGCATGTGTGTAGGTGGGTCTGATTTATAAAAAGATGGTGTTTCATGTGTTCCTTTTCCCCTTTTTGTCGCTTTACATTAGCCAGTTAAACATTCCTCAGCAGGTCTTATCTGCCAATGAGTCCGTTCTCCCACCAAAATACTTGACATTCTCAGACAGACCTTCCTAATTCAAATAGTGGAGGGGAGACTGATTAATAGCAGCCCACAGCAAACAGACTGCCATGTGAAATATGATGGTTATGTCATCCAGTGATATTTTTGGTTATTTGAATGTCTCTAGAAAAAAAAGAAAAGAAAATATTTTTCCATTGGTGCCATGTGGCTGAACAATTGTGCACCAAGGTTTTAAAATGAAATGAAAATTGCATATTTGTGTATTTTGTTTTCTGTTTTGGTTCACTTATTGACATAATTTGCGCGATGTAACTGAAACTGGTTGTCAGATTCCCTCTTAAGGCTTTTACCAGCTTTGTTTTCTACAGTTTCTCAGTCATAAAGTCATTATGTTGCTATCCTTTTCTCTTTGTCCACAGTCTGCCGAGTTACAGATCGCAGGATGGCGATTGCTCTTACTGTAACGCTGACATCTCATGCCTCTTGAGATGCAGTCGGATAATAGAGGCATTATAAATCAGCGCACATACTTCACATACCACTGAGATGTGGTGGAGTGCTGGCAAAATGCTGGCTTCATTTGTTATGTGTCAGCATTTTAATACTTGTGACGGAGGCCTCCTACATTCAGATGACCTCTCACTCTGTACTCATGTGACAAAGTGTTGTCAGACAGAAAAAAGCATGAATCCAAGTATGAATGCCATTCATTGATATTATATCTATATAGTTCCATTATACAATATAAAACACACTACTCATAAGCAAATCTGTTAGGATGAATTTTATTAAAAATGTTACTGAAAACAGCTGTTCACACGAGTTAAGTGGTGCATTAGAGCAACAATCAAAGGATATTTTCATTATCATTTAATCTTTTTTGTTGATTTATTCTGAGTTATCCTGTTTTCTCCATCAAATCCAAATCACAGATATATTCACGTTAAAATGTTAAAAAATGAATTAGCGATGTCAATTTAGTGCAAGTAATTTTAATGCGGCTTTTGTTGATGACATTTTCAATTAAGTGACATTTCAGTTTTGCAAATGAAACTACAAATTTTGAACAGACCTTTTCTAGCAGCAATATAAGCATGAAGAGAAAGCCTTTTTGTCACTGTTTACCTTTTTTTAGGTGCACTGTGATGTTATGACAGTTTGTATCTTCATCCATATTTTCCTAAAGCAAACCAAATAATTTTGATCCCTAAAACTAACTAAAGCAAAATGAAACTAAAGAGCAAATGAAAATTAAACTCTAGCCAGAATATTTTTCTTAAAGGGTTGGAAACCAACCAGCCTGGGCACCAGTACCAGCTGTGACCTATTCCTCTACCACCCCTACTGCCTTGTGTGGACACAAACAAGAAACACTCCTAAATGTCAAAGAAGCTAAAGGACACTGGATGCATATCTCAGAGGCAACAGTGACACTGACACAATGGCATGGCAATTTGATATTCTAATAATAAGTCACGTCAGGTCAAGTCAGTTTTACTTATACAGCCTAACATATTTAAAAACAACAGAGGCTGACCCAGAGCACTTTCCAAATGTATACAAAACCTAAAAAGGAAAACAGCTGAAAGGAACATTTTTGAAAAAAAAAAAAAAAAGAAAATTGACGTAAAACTGGAACAGATACGCAGTAAAAACATAATGTATTATGGTACTCGCTGGCAGAGCGCCTTCGCCTTTTTGTGTCTGTTTTGTATGCTGATTAGTATGTTCCACATTCTGATTTCCATCATGGATCCTTCGACTTTGTTCAGCTTTCCACCGTCGCAGATTGGACTGGTGCTCCAGTCAGGCTCCAGCGCTAATTACAGCAGCTGGCTTAAAAGGGCTGTGATTTAGAGTGAGCAGTCTGCCCCGTGTCTCATTCTTGTTTGTTGCTAGTAGTAGTTGTTGCTTGTTGCCTGGTGCTTTGGTTCAAATTAAATGCACCTTTGTGGGCTTTGTGCTCCACATGACACGTAACACATTTGCTTAGTTGATTTCTGGTTCTGTTTGAGAGACTGGTCTAACCATGCAGACTTGAGTCACATATCTTTCACATCGCACACAGATTCCACTCTGTCCACAGAGATTAGGTTTAACAGTGTTATAGCCGTTGTCTTTTTGCTTTGTTAGAACACATAGTAAGGAGCACATGATTAATTATATTCTTCTGAATGGTCAACTGTTGGAGGGGACTTTATGTGGGATGGCAGACTATTCCAGAGCCTGTGCACATTAACAGAGAAAGGTTTCTCAGTTATTGGGGGAACTGATGTGAATTATTGGGAGAATGACCTCAGTGATCTGCAGGCAAAATATAACTTATTATAGTCATGTGAAAAAGAGCTTACACATGACTCTATGTGAAAAATTAAACACAGACCAGGATTCAGTAGCTTGTAGAACCAAATTTGGCTGCAATAACTTGAAGAAATCATTTTTCGTATGACTATATCAGTCTCTAATCTGGTATACAAAGGCATCCACAGTCAATTCAGTAAATGCAAGGCAGCCCCATTTAATTAGCACCCCTCCACCACCGTGCTTAACAGTTGGTATGAAGTATTTGTGCTGATATGTTGAGTTTAGTTTTCACCAAACTTGTTGCTGTGCATTACAGACAAACGTCTCCACATCAGTCTCATCTGTCCAAAGGACATTGTTCTAAAGGTTTTTATGATTTATCCAGATGCAACTTTGCAAACCTAAGCTGTGCTGCCATACTCTATTCAGAGAGAAGATAGACCTTCCAAACAATCCACACTTGTTCAGTCTTGTCCTTAATTGTTCTGTCATTAACATGCTAACTGAGACCTGAGCAGTCTGAGATCTAGGTTTGGGGTTTTTTACAGTTTCTTTAAGCATTGCACAGTCTGACCTTAAGGGGAATTTGCTGGGATGTTCACTCATGGGACGATTGCAGCATTGTGTTAACATATACCATCAAACTGCCAAAACCTCTGCTTTTATAACATATATAGTGCAATTGATTAGCAGCACCTGAATGCCACTTACCCGCTTAATTCCTGTGGAAGGGTGTACTTTTTTTTTCATATAGTGTTTCATAGAACTGCATACGGTCCTGTGGAAACTTTCTTTTTTCACATGAATATCGATGATAAAATGAATATGATGTGGAGTGAATGCCTGGAAGTATAAAAACAAATCTTAGTTATTTAAAATCTACTCTATATTACACTGTTAGCCAGTAAATCTTGAGGAAAGGAGTTGAATTTAATGGCTATGTTTTGAAGTATTTGCAGTCGACAAAGTGCAACGATATACAGGGAGTTGCAGTATTTAATTTAACGGCAGCAGGCTGGTTGACTTATGTATGATACCAAGAGGGAACTTACATTTACAGCTCCAAATGCCATGCCTTTTGTGATGAAATCGCTGTGCATAACAGAAGAATACAAAAACTTTGATTTTTGACCTTGTTCCCAAGTATGGAGGTATAAGGTGGCAGAGACTGAGAGCTGCGTGCAGTTCCTTCATGCATGATTCATTCTCAAATGTAGATGGTCCAAGATGGATAAAGTTTTTTATCTGTGAAGAATTTTTTTGTACTTACTCAATTTGATGTTCAGTGTGCTTGTGGTTTGCTTTGATTCATGGTATTTGTGCTTGCTTTGATTTATTTGTTCAATTTGTTCAAAAGATAAATAGGCCTAGATAAGGTCACATTAATCTAATCTAAAGAAGAAATTGAGGGTGTGATTTGAGGAACACCTTGTTGTTCCATTGCTCATGGAGACCTACTTTTACCAAGAGATGTGGGGGGTTTACCAGCTTCACCATCACTGCTCACATCCTCTCTCCCTCCTGCTTTCCCTGTTCTGATACAAGGTTCACAGGCCATATGTCCTGGTTTCGCTTCCTGCACAAACACGAACACTCACACTTGACATGCACGACACACGCACAATTCACTTTCATACTCACACACTCGCACACATACATATCACCCACAGGTCTCCAGAATACTTCACCAGATGGTGCTGAGGAACACGATGGATTTTCACTCTGCAGACTGCTCACTCCCTCTGACTTCCATGTTTTCTAGCATATTTTTGAGCTATTCCATCATAACAGATTCAAATGAAAGGGTGAAATGGAAGAGGGAAGATTAATAACAAGAAAAAAAATTATGGAAATATATTTAGAATATATATATATTTTTTTTTTAATTATTGAAAAGGCAAAACAGATGGAGTTCAAGCATGTGTAAAATGTAAGAAATTTGCACTCAAGTTCTACATTGGCAGATTAATGGTTACTTTGCACATACAATATTGTATATGTTGTACAAAAATGTATTGTGCCTTTCTTTTACACAATGACAATAAATATAATGTAATGGCTCAATCCCACTACAGTCAAAATAGGCAATCTTTCAAGCCTAGGAAGAAAGGGTGGTTGGCTGGTAATTACACTGAAGTTTTTTTGGCAACCAGATATAAATTAGGTTGAATGTGAAGGAGATAAACAACATTACAATTAAATTTATAAATGAATGTGTTAACTGGAAAACACACATTACTTTGTTTATATTGTTCATCTTAGAAATGTCATTTGCATCTGTGAAGAGAGAGAAAACACCAGGAAAGAAAATTTGCACACTACTCAGAAATAATGTCACAGCGGAGTGCAGCTGCTGTTGTGTTTGTCTAATTAAATAATTTAACAGATTAAAAGAAATTCCCAACTGTTTAGATCAAATTATTCAGTTGAGTCTCTTCAATTTTTAGACACGTTGCTGCTTTTTATGCTATAAGAAAACTTGCACAAGCTCAAGCAAAATTGCAGGATGCATTGGGTTCATTTGAGCTCATTTATATTAAGCAACGCCAACAGGTCTAAAAAAAATATATGTTTTTAATAAATAAATTTAAAGAAAGAAAGAAAGAAAAACTTGAATATTTGTGTGATATAAGATGGAATTCAACAAAATTATTGTGGGAATCTGCTCTTTCGCTCACTCTGCTTCCATTTACTGCTCAGTATCCATTTTTAAGCTGGCCTCTGCATTTCCAGCAACGTGTACTGTATTACTTATATTACACATGTTTGTATGCATGGACAACCTCTCTGGTGTTCCTGCTACTAGAGAGATCAAAATAAAAGTGGGGAAAAGAGTGGGTTTAGCATTTTTATGTTGTGCTATGTATATGCAAACCGTGTATTTATAAGTATTGTGTAAAAGTACAGTACATTCACAGTAGACTGAAATGTTATATTTCCATATAAATATAGAGGGAAAAATAAAAAGCACTGCAGTATTGCAACACTGCTCAACGGCACCACTGGTGGCAACAGGCAAAAAGCTGTGTCTTTAATATGAGTTGATGGGCACAGGAATGAATCTAAGGGAAACGTTTATCGTGGCCTAACACTAATTAAGTTTTTATTTTTTTATGTAACATTATTAAATGTTGCCAGCTTATGAAAGTCCAGCCTCAAAATATATTTATTCTGCCGGTTCCTATCAAAGGATCAAATGAAAACCTGAATGCCCTTTTGAGACATTAGCGTTTTTCCTATTACACTGAAGATATTTAGTCCCTGTTCTGGCTGAACTGATGATGAAAAACATCTATCATTCAAATTCATAGCTTGCTTGGCAATTTTTCAGCACTTCCACTGCTCAACATTCACACAGGCTCTGCCATCTGGGCACTCCGTGAGCTCTCTACAATTCAGCTTGAGGGAAGCTTTTCTCTCCTCTAACAAGAAGCAGCTTTTCACAATTTAACAAGAAGCAATCTTTATATAAGAAGTGTCTCAAAGCCACTGTGTATGCACAACACAAAACGCCAGTGTTGGTGGCTGGTGCCACTGTCCAAGAGAAGATAAACATGTGATAGAAAAGCCCCTGCAGACACTCTGTATCTCTGAACACAGCATTGTTGATTTAAACTGTATACAAAGGAAACACACTGTACCACAGCCACATGGGTACATGTAAATGATGGTACTGTATGTTGAACTATAATAGTGGTACACATTCAATATGATTCTTAGGAATATACTGCACTTTAGACAATACTGAAGTAAAATATCACTTGCACCCTAAAAATGCTTTTTCTCTTTTTGCTGTCCTGCGCGCATGAAAGCGCAAGAATCTCGAATCTGTGATTCATGGTTATGAACATACACAGATGGCCTGAGGTTCAAAATCATGTTTTAATGCCAAATGGTAATGAAAATACGCTGTGTGTTGTAAAAGAGGTCACTTTAAGCGACAAACCCGCAAAGAATTTTCATTAACTTTCATCTTATAGTTTGTTTTGGTTTTAAGGCATAGTCACTGCAGGGGTCAGTCTCTTCGCTCAGCTTCCAGCTGCAGCAGACAGCTATGTTCAGCAAACAAGCTGATTAACCCCACTGCATGCTCAGCACTGAGCCTCCGACATGAAAAACCTGGTGACAACCTAATGAACACAAGCAAAAAATAGCTGCTGAAGAGCAAACATTTTTGGAAATCACAGAGTAAGAACAAAGCTCAAAGGATATAAATACAGCTGGACACAAATACTATAGCAGGTGAATGTTAATGTGCTTTGTGTCTGCTGGGTGTGTAAATGGGGTACTGTTTCCTTAAAACAAACCTGTCCTGCCTTTCCTTATTGTCTGCCATATGGTGTTACAAAGATGGATTCTTATACGAAACCTTTCCTACATTTCAAATAATGAAATCAGCCAAGTAATCCCTGTTAGCCCAAAGTTCAGACTTCAGATTTCGCTAAACTTCTTGCTCAAACATTTTGTTTGCAAGAAGCAGCCAATTAGAAATCAGCTTAAAGGGAGAAGAGCTGAAATGATTTGTTTCAGTGAGTGGGCTAACTGAAAGGCTGCATTAAAGGCCAGTGTAGGATTTTTGTGAAAGTTATTTGAAGTCCGTTCCCTTACTTTCTGTTTTGTTGTTTTTTTGTATTTATATGTTCGTTATATTTCAGGACTGCAAGTCGGTCATCTTGTTAAGTTTTTTCATCATATGATGTAACATTTTCTAAACTATTTGTAATGATTGCGATGTTGTTTATCCTTAGAGTTCAAAGCAGGCCGTTTAATCATTACGCACATACTGTATATGATATGCAATGCCGTATGCAGGCACAGATGTAAGGTTTTCACACAGAGTAGGCAGCAGACTGTATGAACTGTACGGGCAACCAAACTTTGATAGGAAGGCTCATCGTACAGTTGTAGAGGAATGTAGCAGTTATAAAGATGAAAAAAAAAATATCTGTGTGTCTTAAATTGCAGAGGCAAAGCAAGAGACAAGCAGGAGAGAATAGTGAACTCCCCGCACACTAGGATGGGTGATTGTGAGAGCACAGCATCCTCAGCACATTTATATTTGTTTTGAAATTTTTTATTTGCACAAGCTAGCTTCACAAGCTGAAATGAACTCTATTTAGCTTCAAAAAGACATGAAGGGCACATCTCAAAGACTTACGCAAGCCCAGCTGCACAGTGTTCTCCTCAGTCAGTCAGGAAACTACTATAGAAACAGTAAACTACAGTCAGCCAAGTAATTAAATTGAACTTGAACTGAAAAAACCTATCTGTAATATGGGAGGTTAAATTTTTCATTACTAAATTGGTGAATTAGTGCGACTGATAGTTGAAATGTATCAGTAGAATTCAGCTGAGGGGGACATCGTGACTGTACTGGGTGGGCGTGGACCCCAGAGGCCCAACAATAACAGCAACACTGTTGGCTCGTGCTAAGCTTACGATGTGTTGTTAGCTTTTCCCCAAAACCATCGCACACTGCAAGCAGTGCACACTGATCATTCAGCAGCATTTTCTTGTTCAGTTTAGAAGTTACAAGGTTTCCTTCATTTCATCTTGTTGTTTCATTTAGGTACATTTAGGTTCCAGTTTTGTACATTTTAAAGCCCAAATACGTAGGTGATTTTATTTGATACTCTTCTTTGAGGAGTATGTGTGGGAAGGTGTTGGTGGTCGTGCCCCACCTTTATGAATGTTTCCCAACTCTAAAAACAAAGCAAACTGCTACAGTCAAAGCTCCCACAGTAGGACCCAAAAAATGGATTTCAGTCATCAATATCACTGTGTTTAAAATTACTTTTTTTTATTAGTATTCAAATCTCTCAATGAATACACAAGAAAGATTTACCACGAAGCGATTTACCAAGAGATAAGGCTAATCAAAAAGGCATTGGCTGAAGCACTTTTATGACGAATGACACAGATTTAAATGCGTTATTGATTATTACAATGCAAAAACATCCCTTGTATGGTGTTTATTCTCTCTCCTAGTTTGCTAGTAAATTTGTTCACTACCAACTCACTACCAGAAGCCAAATGCATTTTTCATAACCCTGCAACCCTAAAGAGATTCTTTTCCTTGCCTGAAAACTGGATAATAATAATAATAATAATAATAGTAATAATAGTTAGTGATTTGTTGGTTATAAATTAATCTGGCTACTTACTCAAATTCCTTTGAATAAGTTTCCTTATTAGAAAGTATTATCATAAGGTCAAATTCAGCTCAGCATCACAGTCAGAAAAGAAAAAGGTCTGCTAACGTAGCTTTGGAGAGAAACTAAAGGAATGACAAATACACCCCCTCATTTCCTTTTCTGAACAGAACAGAAACTGTAGATTTTACAGAAAGTTTTTGGGGTGTTACTTGGATTAAAAAAAAAAATCAGCTCTTTGAATTAATGCTGGCTGTAGGTGGTTGTGGGCCTGTGTTGCACCAAAACACAGTTAACAGTGAGTTTTCTGCTTCTTTCCCGTTCATTATTTCCCCTGTCCCAGCATTGCTCCTTTTTTGTGTTCATTTCCTCAGGTCATCAACAATGTCAGTTCACAAGCTTTTAAATCTGTGTCATTCATCATATCTGCATAGAAATAATGCTGCATTTACATAAAGGGTCCATAATGGCGCAGAGGAAAAAAGTTAATGTCTGACTGGATAGCATTCCTGCAAAACACACTATTTCCAGCACCTGCTACAGCATAGAGCCCACTTTAGGCAATAATTGCATATTGGTTGTGGAGGGGAAGGAAGTGGCACGCTGTGAATCGCCACCTTTAAAGAGGTTGACAGAGCAATCTTCTCTGAAATGCATTGGAGGATCGCTAGAGCACGCTCAGAAAGCGAGAGAAGAGGAATAAAGAGAGAGATGGAAAGAAAATAGGAGAACCGCTTGTGAATGTTGCAGATCATTTGTGTTTTTCTCAAGGCATTAGGACCCTGTTCATATTGCACTTTCAAGTTACATTTGCTGCTAATAATTTTACTAGCACATAAAAAAACAAACAAAAAAGCATGATGCATACTGGATTTGTGAATTTGGGGGGAGGGTTTCTGTAAAAATGAGATATGGGATATATGCAACTGCATCGCTCAGAATGTGAAGATGTCAGAGTTTCAAAAAGAAAGCCTGCTGTCTCCAACTGTACAAAGCAAGAAAGTTCACCTTTAGAGCAAACAAACAACAGAGTTTGGAGTTTCCACAGACAGCTGTTTCCTTTAGTTTAAACATCATCGACTTGTTGACTTCAACATGAACTTTGAGTGTGCAATGTTTTGCCAATAACTATTTTGTGTTGTTTCTGGTCTGAACGTAAATGAAGATGAAACTCTCACTTTAAACCATTCAAGCATGTGTATTAATGTAATTTTACCACTTGAGCATGAGATCAGCTTGCTGACAGCCTTGTTTCCATGGCTCTCCTCTGAAGTCACAGTCTATAAATGATCTTTCACTGACACATACTCACTTTATCAGATTGATTAGAGAAGGGCAATTTTACCAGAGACTGTATGTAAAAGACAAATGTAGTCTCTGAGTCTGAAAACTGGAGCCAGTGTGGAAGTATCATGTTTAACAGCCATCAGGGGGAGACGGTTATGGCTGCAAAAAGAAGTAGATTGTATGATTGTCTATGAGACACCTCCCACTCACTAAGGTCTCTGCCAAATGTCATTTTCAAAGTAATTACTGTAGCTTAAAGAATTTTCCAGATTTACCAATCACGTGCCCGTGATGCTACTGGGAACATGTGCAAATGTATTTTTTCAAAAAACAATGAATTATTTTTAAAAACAACCTTCTAAATTTGGACCACAATCCTAAACAAAGCAAATGGTTTAGCAACCAGCCAGCAAGACGTAGTCTCTTAAGTCAGTATATACTTTAAGACTCACAGAAAGCTTTTTCAAAATGTTCTTATACGATGCAGCATAATCTTCTAAGTGACAAAACAAAGGCTCTTCTTCCTTATGTTATTGGTCTATTCCAGACATTACTGTTTTTTTTATGACTACTGTGTATTACTTTATTGCAGCAGGGATGCTCAAACGGCTGCCTTATCACTG
>VUQG01044255.1:15101-46047 GCA_015106755.1 Etia nguti
TATCACTGAATCTTTAAAAGCAGAAGTTAGATTTTGTGGTTAGCAGGGGGTTTCAGGAAAGCTATTTTAATGAGATGTTCAGTTAATAATTTAATTTCTTTCTCGATGACCTCCTGGCAACACTTTCAAAACTCCCACAGCTCGTGGGTGGGTCACGACTTAAAAGAAAAAATCCTTAGCATTAACTTCAGCTCTGCGGGAAATGAGATGGGATTAATCTCATGTCTCCAGTTTACCTTAAATTACCTCCATATGTAAAACAGTAAAAGAGATTTGTTGTTGTTGTTGTTGTTGTTTGTTTATCTAAATGGGGTTTTTAATGCATTTTAAACATTTCCTTCCGTGACTTGCACTCTCAGAAAATAATTGTAGAAAGGTAATTGTACCTCTAGGGATTCAGGAACTAGTCCTTCGGGTAACCCTCTAACGTATTGTGATTGTACTCTTTATGGGGTGAAACTTATTTGTGGTTTGTACCAAACTTTAAGCTCTCTGGTGATAATTTTGTAATGGAAAAAAGCAATCTTTTTTTTTTTAATGTGTAAAATGAGGTTTGCATTTGATTTATTTTGCATATTATTATCACTATTCATTCATACGTCTCAACTGACTGACATTTATGTAGCATATATATAGCCACACTCATGACTCTTTAACATTGCCAGCAGTGACCAACTTACCAGTTAATCTAAAATGCCAATCTTTGGATTGTTTAAAAGAGGCCCCACAAAGTTTTGACTTTTTTGCTGTGAGGTAACCGTGCTAGCTGCTGCACCAACAGTAAAACCTCAAAATCTATGAGTAAATCTCCAAAAACTGGTGCTAACATGTGCCTCCTGCTGCTTGGAAACCTCTTTTTGTTTCTCGAGGATGTACACATAATTACTTTGAGATCCACTAGTAAGGCTATAGGCTACATTCATTTGCACTGCTCTTGGAACTAAAACTGAGTTTATTGTATGGTGACTTTAAAGGTGGAATTAGCATAACAGTGAACCGTTTATGATAAACTGAGGTGTATTGCCAATAGAAAACACATCATCCACAAAAAACTGCAGGGCAACCAGGAATGATCAAAGTGTTGTGAGAAAAAGATCTGAAGAGAGCGTGAGAGAGAGACCGGGGGGATTTTTTTTAACAGCAACTGCATTTGTGATTGATTTTCTTTTCACGTTCCATCTCACACTCTCTTCTTGCAGTGTGCTACTTCAGGACTTTTGAAAGAGATTTTGGTTTACCCACAGTTTGATGACAGTCTTCACTGTCCCTGACTGTCACAGAACCAGGACCAGCTTCCATATAAAGAAGTCCTCGTTTAACCCAAACTTTCTTTTCTTCTTTTTTTTTTCAAGCGGTGAGCATTTATGATGCATTTTATGGCTTCTATGGACTTATTCATTTATGAGAAGTTTTACTGCTGCACCTCTTTTAACTTTATGCAAGTCAACTCTTTCTGCAAGGCACTGGTCATTAAGTCACCAAATTAGTCCATGTGGAAGAGAGAGAAGAAAAGCTCAGAGCCTCTGCTCAGAGTGCAGTGACCTTTGAACCTTGGCCATTGCACACTTGAGTGAGTGTGACTGTGTGTGACAGCGCGGGGTTAACCAGAGAATGCATGAAGTCTGCTGGTACCTTGGATAATTGAGCCATTTGTTGCAAGGTCACTGCAGAGCATACCCCCGCCCCCCACAAAAAAAACCCCCATGTGTTATCTGTAGCCATGACCAAAGCAACCAAGTCAGAGTTTGATGGCATGTGTAAAAAAATCATTTGTTTAAGTCATTTTTCATCTTTGACACAGAGTAAAATTTTTTGGAACAACACAGATGTTTTATATTTGCACTGAAGGATTTATTGTCAACTTACAATTATCATTTGGCCTAACACGCATACCTTTGACTGCAGGCCCAGGACCGTTTGGCTATGAGACAACAGTGCTAACCACTGTGACACCACGAATTCTTTTCATTCAATTTAAATAAATGAGCAAACAGTAAACCCTCAAAATTCAAGAGTAAAATTCCTATTTTACCTAACTCTGATTTGTATTTGATGACATATAGACCGTCCACTCTTTTTCTAGAAGAAAACCCACTATACAGAGTAGCTAGATATGCATTTATTATAAAACTATATATAGGAAATGTTACTTTACAAATGCACTTATCTACAGTTTGCTGTAGAAGTGAAATAATCCTTTTTAATCTTATCAAATTGGCCACATTTGTAGCCACACAACCTTTAAAATGTGTTTTGTTTTGTTTTTTATTGGGGGGTTTTTTCTTTGTTTTTTAAGAGTGTCCTGCCCTAACATAGCAGTGTTTCTAGGCCTCTGTGACTGACATCCAAGTCACAGTTGTCATATTCCTGTGTCATACCTGTCTCCACTTTAGATTCATCTATTTAAAGATGTGCTCTGCAGTTATGTAAAAGATCAGACAAACAGGAAAGTGTAAAGAGGAAAGCCTAGAGAAGCTTTGCTGTAATTGTCTTTATGGTGTCAGCAAACATAAACTGCAGTTTGAACAACCACTGTTACGGTCATAAAATCCCACAGCGCAGCTCCTCTCTAAATACAGAAGGAAACTCTAAGTGAAAGTCAACAAATTCAAGGCAAACTTTGTTTAATTTCTTTAATTTCACAAAATCCTTTTTAATTAAGCTTTTTTTTCCCCCACTCACAGTCACAAACAAACAGCGCTGTCTGTTTGCATTTACTTACAAAGGAACACAGTTTGCGCACAGATTTGAGAGTAAAGTGCCCATTGCACAAACCTGGCTCGTGTATTTGTCGGAGTCGCAACTGCTCTCCAAAACTCCGGTGCACCTAATGGCATTGAAGAAAGCTGCAGGAAAAACCCAACAACGTGATTTCTGTTAAAAATGTTCAGTTGTTTTTTTTTGCTGTAGAGCCTCTGTGCTACATTAGGTTTCCCCTTTTTGTAAACATGTTGGTATTCTAACCACCACTGAAATAAATATCAAATATCAAAAGGAAGCTTTTGAAATTAACATTTTACATTTCCACCATTTTTATTTTTTACCCAGTCTCTTAATTTGAAGTCTTCTTTTGTGTTTCCTGGCATGACTGCAAAAAAGAGGAAACAAATAGGCATTTCATTACTCGGGGCTGCATTGGATTCAGCTACTTGTCAACATAAACACTACAGCAATGACACTTCTGAGACCACATTGCACCAAGCTCTCCTTAAGGAATGGGTAGACACTTTTATGGAGTTTAATTTGAATGCTTCCTGTTCCATCTGCAGGGAGAAAACTGCCATTCTAGAGGAATGCAATCTCAAGCAGCATGACTCCACTAAATATGCAGTGAGGAAGCCATGGAATGACTTCAATGTCTTCAGTATATTTGCGCCATTTATTATATTTACTACTCATATTTTATACATAAAAAAACATTTATTATTAAATGAATCATTTAATAACCGTCTTTATCTCACCGAGTGCTCGGCAGGTCATATTTAGAGCTAACGCCTTAGAATTCAGAACAGAGCAGAAAAAAAAAGGATGGCTGTAGCTCGTTCTGTGGTGGTGGTGGTTATGTAACGGAAGCACAACCAGATGATATTTTTAAACTCAGTCCTGTGCAGAGGTAGAGAAACAAACATCACACAGCTCACTCACCTCTATTGTCTCCTTCATCATATTTGTCATTAATGATGCACAAACTGTGTGAGCTGTTTTACGGTGTTCGCAAGTCAATTTCCATGTCCCAGATTTCAGGAAATGACACGTAGGTACGTATTCCTGTTGTTTTGGAATAAATTATGAATGAGGAGTTATGAATTTACGATGAAACGGAAACTGCAGTAATATCGTCACCTCAGAGCAGCCGAGGTGCTTTTGGCAGGTTGGTGAAGACGGCGGTTAAATTAATTTATTCATTTTGATTAACACCCTCCTTCTTTACATAATTAAATTGATTGGCTTTATCATTTGGTTGTTTTGTTTAATTATTTGCTAGCATCCACCCAAATAGTCACATTAAGGCATCACAAACACAACATTAGAGATGAGATAGTTTATAAGGAAGTATTGCATGGTGCTTTTTAGCTGCTAATATGCTAGTATGCTAACATGCTTCCAGTGGCAATGTTAAACACCTCCAATGTTTATCATGGTAATTACTTTCCTTTAATGTGTCACCACACCATTGTTTTCCATTTAAAACTAAGCATGGCTGAGGCTAATGGGAATGAGATTAGCTTTGCTTAAGTCATCCAACGAAACTACAATGTCTGCTGTTTCTTCCTACCATCTGAATATGATACATAAACTATTTTGTTATGTTTAGGAGATCATAATTCTGGATACCTTTATAACACTGACTGTGAACATTAAAAAATAAGGCCCTTTCAGTGTGAAACCAAGAGGTGCCAGTCAAGAACGTGTGGAGTGACGTCTGTCTCACTTTTCGATGTGTCACAGCGCAACACCAACTTTATGCACATTTCTGAGGAAAGGCAAGTGTTGACATCACTGGAGCATTTCACCTGAGGATGAGACAGGCTTCAAAAGGTCATGGTTTGGAATGAAATTCACCCTTTTGAAATGTTAAACCCAGTGTTAGAAAGCTCAATTTCTTTGCTTCCATACTGACAAATTCTCCAATCCATTCAAGAGATCAGATATTTTTCAGCGAATCAAAGATTTTAGCCTGCTGGCAGTTAGGGGATCAACAGAGTTATGACAGCTTATCCATTTTCTGGAAACAATAAACACCGACAGTATCAGATTTGGCGCTAATGTATATTTTCAGTCTATGTTTACTGAATCACTCGAGCTGCTAATTATCAACATCATTCAGACCTTACAAACTGATATCCATGTTAAGCTCTTCTGTACTAACATTACCTGTCAGTGTCAGATTCCTTGTCTATTGTGAGATTATTCAGGGCCTTTAATTCTTACAAAGTGGATGTGGTAATCTGAGCCAAACTGCTCGTGTTTCTAGGTCAACTGTGAAGCATTGTTGAAGATGCTGCTGTGTTCAGATAAAGCCGTCATTCTGAAGAACTTGATGAAAATTATATACTAATATTGAAATATCTAAAAAAAAAGTAACAAAAGAAAAAACTTCTGAATGGATTTTGTCTTTCTTATTTAAAATAACCCCTGTAACTAAAACCTCTAAGAGGTTTTTCACATCTTTTTTGAATGCCTGTGACAAAAAGGTATAAGGACTGATTTATGTACTTGACAAACTTAATAATTGTGTGACTTTAAGGTAATGCTGACAGTGACAGAGAAGGAAACAGCCTGCAGGCAAAGGGAAAAAACAAGGAAAAACCTTTTCTTTTATGCAGGGTACACAGAGCTGGGAAGTTTATTGTGCCACTTCTAAACACACACACACACACACACACGCACACACACACACACACCCTTAGATGGTCTCTGGAGACATAAATATTTCAGAGAGTTGTTGTTAGTTTCAGTCTGCTGGGCTGGACAAGCCCATAGCGAAGGAGCATAAACCAGAGTAGATGCACACGAGTTCATGACCCATATAGATGAAAAAAAGTCGATAAAAGCAATCTGGCTTAATGATTTTATGTTTTCTTGCATCAAAGGGAAGTCTTTTGGTGCAATATTAAAATTTAGAAAATAAACATGAAAGCTTAATATATCAGGACAGGTTGGTTTCTTTACGTGCCAACTTTTCCTTTTGCTATCTTCTGTGCTGAAAGTTGATTTTTCTCAGCTCTACTTCGGTTTGACCTTTGACTCCAATTAAATCAATTAGCTTCATTAGCTTGGTGAAGATGCCAGATGTTCAGTCACAGCAGCTTCAGTAATTATTCAGCTCAGTCTGTCCTTTACTTAAATACATTTTGTGGTAATTATTTTATCTTCCTTGGGTTTTTTTTTTCCTTATAAAAGCATATCCTCCCCCATCGTTGTATGGCGTGAATATAAAGTTTAAAAAAAACTTTCCACAAAATGTCACAAAAATTTAATGTGAAGAAAAAGAAAGATTTGAAGAGCCAGAACGAGCTTAATAAATGTAAGATGGATGTTTCTGCAATGCAATCTGCAAGCCCTAAAGAATTACAACTGGAAAAGATTCAAAAGATGACATTTTAATTTCATCCTCTTCTTCTTAGCAGACATATCGCAATTTCCACCTCAAAAAAATGCCTAAGTATGCTACCAAGCTACTGACATATTTATCACCATATCCCTCTGATCTGAGGAACGCTGTGCTGTGAAACACAACATAATTTTCCGCTTTCAAATGTCATGCAGCTCAGTAGCCTTGAATCTGCCATGTACGCTCCCTCGTTTTCTGAGGGGTCACTCATCTGAATCATGCAGTTTGTCTGTCAGCTGTTTGTGTATAAGCCTGAGGACAGTGAGCATGGAAGACTTGTCCAATCTGACAGAGAAAAAAGAAAAACTATATTCACCTCAAAGAGCTTTGGGCTCTTCTTATTGTAATGCACCATCTTCACCATGTTTGCAGCAACCAAAGCAAGACATATTCCGTTCCGTGATGGATCCATTATTTGAAGCAAGAAATGTAGTCTGATAAAAAACCTTTTTTGGAGGCTAAAAGCAGCAAAACTAAAAGAAAAAAAACAATCGACAGAGTTATGACAGCTTATGCATTTTCTGGAAGCAATAAACAATAGATTTGGTCTAATGCATAAGTATATTTCCAGTCTATGTTTGCTGTATCACTCAAGCTGCTAATTATCAACATCATTCAGACCTTACAAACTGATATCCATGTTAAGCTCTTCTGTACTAACATTACCTGTCAGTGTCAGATTCCTTGTCTATTGTGAGATTATTCAGGGCCTTTAATTCTTACAAAGTGGATGTAGCAGCACACCTGTGCGGGTGGTTACTTATTATTGTAATAACATTACATTTTTCAGTAGCTCAGTTCTGACGAGTGGAGTTATGAACATTACTGATGCTTTTTTGTGCACAGACGAACAGTTAGCCTAAAAATTTGTTACCAGTGCTGTTCATAATTTTTATGGATAGAATTTCTTGGTGTGGCCAAGTGACGAAGTGGAGGAGTTTAAGTATCTCTGGGTCTTGTTCATGAGTGAGATGGATTGGTGCTGCAGCTGCAGTGATGCGGACGCTGTACCAGTCCGTCCTGGTGAAGAAAAAGCTGAGCATAAAAGCGCAGCTGTCAATTTACTGGTCAGTCTACGTCCCTATCCTCACCTATTGTCACGAGTTTCAGGTAGTGACCGAAAGAACGAGATCGCGGGTACAAGCAGCAGAAATGAGCTTTCTCCAAAGGGTGGCTGGCCTCTCCCTTAGAGATAAGTTGAGGAGTTCGTTCATCCAGGACCGGCTCAGAGTAGAGCTGCTACTGCTCCACAATGCCAGTTGATGAGCCAGTTGAGGTTGTTTGGGCATCTGACAAGGATGCCTCCACAGTGCCTCCTGGGTAAGGTGTTCCGGGAAAGTCCCACCCGGAGGAGATATCTCTTGGCTGGCCTGGGAACACCTTGGTATTCCCCCGGACAAGTTGGAGGAGGTGGCCTGGGAGAGGGAGGTCTGGGCTTCTCTGCTTAAGCTGCTGTCTCCGTGACACAGCCCCAGATAAACGGAAGGAAATGGATGGAATAATAATAATAATACCTCAATTGGCCAGGTGGATGAGTTAAAAAAAAATCCCACTCAGAGTTGCTATGGAGAGGGAAACTATCCATAGAGACCAAGCCATTTTGTCACAGGGTTTAAATATACTTTTTAATTATGTAAACTTAGCATTTTAACATTGAGTCTATGTGGACTGACTGTTTTGGAGGCAACCTCAAGTGTACATTAGAGGAAATGCAGGTATTTTCACATATGTGTCAGCTTCATTTTCCAGCTTTGAAGGTTCTTCCTTGTCTTTGACCTGCAGATTGAAGATGGTATGAAATGCTTTTTGCTAGATGTTGCATCAGGTAATTCAAGTGACTGAACTGAACCTCTCAACCCACTTGTGATGTTGGTACAGCATTTTTAATAACTTTATTTGACAAATAACACAGGCTGCTGTGCAGTTTATTATACTGACAACCACATTTTGAAGAGTAGCATTTGGTGTTTTAGCTTGGTGAGTAGTCTGTAGTATTTTGCTTAGCGCTAACTAGTCCCGCTAGCTAACTAGCAGGCTAAGTCCTAAGTTTAGCTAATAACTGTGGATTCCACCGTCTTTTCCAAAGTTTGGTGTGTTTTGGATAGGTTTTCAAGCAAATGAGTGATGTCACATTGGCTTTGTTAAATTAAGAAGGGCTTTTTTATTCTGCAAAATGTTCTCAAATTAAACAAGATATCAACAGGAATTGACAAAACAATCAAGTGAGCACATGTTGAAACAACTTCTGGAAACCAGATGTAACGCAGTGCTGGAGCTCTGTGAAAAACAGAATCCGAAATACAGTCATTGCAAAAATGCATTAAAAAAAACACATTTCAGTGAATGTATGATGAATTTGCATTTCTCCTCCTTAAGCAAACTGCCTGCTGACGTGAGGTCAGTTAGAAAAGTCTATATTCAAAAACAAGTCTAAAACCTTTTTACACCCACAGTCTTATGCTTAATAACCCTGTTAGTGTGTTTGTATCCTAACTTATTTATTTGTAAAAACTGATTTTGTGCTTCATATTAATTTAAGGCACCTTTAATGTTTTTATCTTTCCTGTTAAGCACATTCAGTTTGTGTGTAAAACATCTGCTATAGAAATAAAATTGCCACTGAGGACCGATATCAAAGACTGACAAAGGATTCTTTTTTTTTTTTTGTCAAAGTTTAAGCGAGCTGAGAATAATGCTGTTTCTTTTCTTCTTTTCATTCGTTTATTGATAAGCCATTTTAGGGACTCGTATTACCAGCAAAATGATTTAAGTTATATTGATTTTTCACACTGAATTTTCTTGCCTGGTGCTACACAAAGACGTATCGTATAAAAGGAGAGATGAACACTCTTTTATGAATGGAGCATGTGCCACCACCAATCATTTAAATGAAATATTATTCTATAAATAAATGGACACACTAATTGGCTGCGAATGCTACCAAGGTACATGCCAGGTTTAATCTTTTCTCGTACAGCTTATTATCGCTCAAAGTAACAGAAATTGATCATGCATTCAAATTATTTCAGCACTTTGTGACTCATGAGCAGACACACACACCCCAAATACTCTTGGAGTACCAGCGTTGCCCCATCCTGTGATTGCAAATTAGCGCTTACAGGCCTGTAGCTTCGGGTTCCATGATTGCCAATTATGTTTTACTCAGCCTCTATTCAGAGACTGAGTGGAGTGCTGTTGCATGAGTTATCACGGTCAGCATCCCCATTGTTCATTATTGCCACATTATCATTCTGGGTGGTGAATTATTGATTTTGCTTGTCATTGTGTAGAAATCATGCCCATAAATATTACACAGTATTTGTTCTGCAGGGACGTGTACGGGCATTTTGAGAGGTGGTGGCTGAAATTTTAAAAAGGGCCCCCTGCCCCAGTAGTAATTTCTATTGTCCTCATTCTGGTGTCAGTCATAGTTCAGCAAACAAAATACCCTGCCAGGACACACACATTTATCTATCATATGTATGCACACACACATTCGCATTTTCTGCTTTAGGACTGATGTATTTAAATATTTTCCACTGCAGACATTTCGTAATTGTGATACTTACGTTTTCAGGCAAATCTGGTGGATTTTTTCTCTCAATTTAACATTGTTTAATATTTATTGAATCATTAAATAGTCTTTACCCTGCCTGTTCCCTAGTGTAGAGTCTGATTGTGTGTATTCATGGCTAGCAAGTGGTTAAACCAAAGAGAGCATTGCTATTTCCATTAGTGAGAACCCATTTGAATTGGACTATCTCCTGTTGTGTACCGCATATGAGAAAGGACAGCTTCTGACAATATCTGGACCAGATTCTCCTGACATCCTCCTCCTGACACCATTTCAGTCAAACATGCAAAACACCACAATAACCAGAATCTATAGATAAGCTGTTTCTCCAAAGAGGAAAAGACACAAAACAGAAAATCAACAGACCACTCCAACTCAATTTTCTAAAGCAAACCTAGCACTCTCTAGCCAAACCCCAATCACCAAACATGCGTCATCGTCTTCTTAATAACAAGGTGGAGAATAATCGTGAATATACACAATAGTGGGAACAATTATGGCAGCTCAAGTTGGTCTGGCCTCCTGAGGACTATGACTTGGACTGGTTGATATTTAGTTGACAGAAAGACAAAAAATAGCTGTAATTATCTGAATCTGGCAGATTGGGGAGTGTGGATAGGAGTGGATCTACACAACAAGCACAGTGTGAAAAAAAAAACTGAATAAACGGCATGCAGCTTTGCAGTTTTCCTAAGGGGAGGAGTGAGCTTGTAACTTGGCTCCTGCTGATACTGGAATGGCAGGCAGATTGGAGAGTACTAGTGTTTTGCACTCTCTTAGAATTGACACACATTATCCTTACACTCACTGTGCATAAGAAAATATGTCTAAGCTACTGCAGGCTTACGCTTTGCTTTTTTAATCTAAGGTGTGTAACTAAGATGTAACAAATTCCAGTGCCAGGTGACAATTTACATTCTAAATTTTGATACAAACAAGGGAGACAGTCTCCAGCTTTGAGATACATCCTAAACTTAGCATGCTAAAATACTCACAATCACAATGTCCTGTTGATATCTAGTGCATAATGTTAACCAGTGTCACTATCTAACATGATATTGTTGGCGTCATCATTCTGTCAAAGTATTAAAGGCTAAGATTGTGCACAATTGGCACCTATTGTACTTTTGTGTTTGTAATGATGTTTTTCTCAAGGCATCAAGAGGTTCATATTCTTTATTCTTCCATACTGTGTTTTCTTTCTTTGTTTTGTCAGACTTGTAGAGGAGCCCCCTGTCCACTGTCACTCTCAAGCTGAGATGAATTAGATCTTCCAGTATGAAATTACAGGAGTTGATGTGGAACATGTCCCAGTCAGCTTGGCTTTATTTGCAGCTTTCTAATCTACACAATATCTAGTTTACCTGCTTTTGCTGTACAATATTTTATACAAGAATCCATTTAATATATAAGTGACCTTAAACAACATGAAAAATGTTGCTTTAAAGCACTTTTGGGGGTTCAGTGTACATACATATAATATGTATATTTGACCTAGTTTACTAGTGTGTGTAATTAACCTTTTTATGATCATGCTAAACTGCTGATTATTGTCATGGAAGAGTTTTGCATGTACACTATAATGCAACCACATGCAGCGTTATTAAAACCAAAGCAGAGATTTATTGAGTGCTGTTTCTTTGTTTTGCTTTGTGTTTTTTTTTCAGTCCATTAAATGATTTTTCCTTGGAATTAACAACTTAAAAGAAGTGATGAACAAAAGGACTTAAAAGAAAAAGATAAATGGGGGGGAGCTCAGAAAGAAAAATACAGCTTTTCTGTTATGCAACAACAAAAGAGGCTTTTACTATGGATTATAGCCATTGTGCTGAACAATTCTGATGAAATATTTATTTCATTACTGTGTTTGAATTGACTACCTTTGAATTTTGGACAGCGATGAGCAATTTTTTTTTCAAGAAAGTTGTTTATAGATTAATGGAAAACATCATTAGTTTCACCCTATAATCGCCCAAAGTAAGATGTAAAATGGAAAACCTGAGTCATTTATCTTCCTCCTGTCTTCTTCTTGTTTATTTGCTGAGGGGCAGCATTAGCAGACTGAGTATCATGTAAGGTAGATGAGTGTTTGTGATTACTCTTGAGGGGAGTTCAATATATGGATTTGCTTATCTCCTCTCTGCATCCACAGGGGGCACGTCCATGTTTCCTGCTCTGGGTGGTAACACCAACAACAGGCTATCTGAAAGAACAAAAAACTGAAGCAGCTGGTAGATGTAGAGAAAGTGTTTTGTTTCCCCAAAGTCGCGATATTTCCTATGCTTGTCTAGTATTTTTTCCAAAACTACCTTTATCTGGATGGAATAATCATTTTGCGTAAGAGATAAAGCTATGACAAAGATAATTTTCCAACAATATTCCAATAGATGCATCTAATGTATTTGTGGAACTTTGTGCTTTGTAGTTTTAGAGAACCTTTTCAGAGTTAGGCCTATTAATGTTTTAAGTTATTCTTTAATAGTATACCTTCTAAGATGCTATCCATCTATGACATATATCTATGTCATCATGATCTCATCATAGTTAATCCTTCACTTTTTTGGTTTTTTTGGGAGAATGCAAATGTTAAAACATTAAAGCCTTGAACCTGCAAAGTCCACGCGGTGTCACCGTGATAATGGCACAGGTATACTCAGTGGATTCGCAATGTCCTGCCTACTGCATTCACTAGTGAGGTAGTACAGTATTTCCAGTAGTGAGAACGGAATTATTACCTATTGTGCACATCATATGAAAACCGTCAAGTATGAGCAATGTCCTGACTTGATTGCCCCAACATCGTTTGGAGTTTCCCGTCATACTGAGTCCAAATCTACAGTTTTGACATCATCACACCAATCATCAGTCCTCTTCTGCTTATCTGATTCAGGGTTGCAGGGGTGCTGGAGCCTATCTTAGCTGCTACTGGGCAGTGTATACCTTAGACATGTCGCCCCATGGCTAATTCACTAGAAATCAGCCGAAATGCACGTCTTTGGACTGTGGGAGGAAACCAGCATTTCCGGAGAGAACCTGCACAGGAAGAACATGCTAACTCCACACAGGCAGATGGATTTAAACCCAGGAACCTCTTGCTGTGAGGTAACAGTGGTAACCACCTGTGCTGCTGTGCCACCCACATCATCACACTTTGCATAATTTACCTTTCAAACTTTTTCTCTATTATTGCACATCCTCAGACTTTTTCATTTTTTACTTGTTTTGTGTCTGAATTTATTTCATGTCTTGTTTTGCCTTATTTTAACTGCCAATCCTACCGCCTGTCTTTTTCTTCAGTGTCTGACTTGAACCCAGCCTTGAGCCTATCCCCAAGCAATCATATCTGTAATACCTTACCTCGAAGAAAAGACTGTTATGCGACTATAGAAAATTAGATCTGAAGTGGAACTTCACTTTAGCACAAGACTGAATTATCTTCATTTGAGCACAGTCAGCTTCAGCCGGCAACACACTGTCAGCTATTACAACCTACTGCGGCTACACCTCACAGTAAAAGTCCCTGATGTAATTCTTCAGGGAGTGATAAATAAGTTCTGAGATCAGCAGCCTCCAGTTAGATCAGAAGGTATCAGCGTGAAAGCCCCGTGTGCATCCCTGCTGGAAGGAAGAAAAAAACTTTTGGGAAACTCATTTCTGCTGCATCTTGATCGCTTACAGTATTTCATTTCTAAAGTGGCTTATGCAACAAACAGAATTCCTTTGTGCAGCTTTGGTCGAAACACACACAAATCAGCTGGTGTTGCTCATCAGTGAATTTCTCTTGAATTACAAAACACATGCAGCCATTTAGTTGGTTTGTTCACCAATCAAAAACAATCACTCAGAGACTAAAACGGGGAAGGTCTGCACACAGGTGAACTACAATTTAATCATTGGAAAAGAGAATTCAGTCAGTAAATTGTTTATTGTGTAGCCCTTTTCCATTTTGTCACATGCAGTGACTGAATATTTTTTCTTTGGTGTGAGCACACTCGGTCTTTTTTTACTGTCATTACTCTGGTGCTGCCAAATTTAGAAGCCTCGTCAGAGTCAAAAGGAAGACCTAATTCTAAAGCCCACACCTGCCTTCTGCTCTCTAACAATGGCAGCATCTGGTGTGTCATCCATGAAGCAGGAAATACATCACAGTTAATGGCTTTCTAATGAAAGGAAAAACCTGAGATTGATTATATATAGATGGTATAATGTAATTATAAAGACATTCTCATATACTCCCCAGATAAAGACCTCGCAGCCATAATTCAGCCAGGTACAAGGCGTCATTGATTTACTGTGGGTTCTTTCACAGCTCATCTTCTGCTCAACATCAGTGGCTGCACTTCATTCATAAAGAGTGTGCAAATGTTGCAGTGTACCTAATTGAAAAGCCTTAGGTAGAATGAAACCAGGGCCATTTTTCTCATGTTATTTTTTTAAGACAAAGGGCTTTTATCACCACAATGAGATGCAAGTAATGAAATATTTTCAAACATCATCATGTGCATGTACAACTTTACTGCTATCGCTTGGAATGGTGATCGTGTGAGTGAAAAGCAAACTATAACTCTTAGTCATTGTTATGTTATTCATGACAGTTCCTTCATTCCACACCAGTGTTCAAAAGTGAAACTTGAAAGTCAGTTATTTATGGTAGGGTTTTAAATGCTACAAAAGACGTAGCATTGAGATGACTGCATTTCAAGTTTCACCGAAACTAGGCTATTCTCAAACATATGCTCTTGTTTATCATTATATGAGCAAGGGTGTCAGACTCTTTTTAGTTCATTGGTCACATCTATCTATCTATCTATCTATCTATCTATCTATCTATCTATCTATCTATCTATCTATCTATCTATCTATCTACATTTATAGTTTATTATGGCTGTGAAAAAACAAAATTCAGTTTTTTAATTTATTTTGAAGTAAGGTGCATATTTTATCTCTTTATTATTCAAACAACTTGGTGATCAACACAGTTAAATAAAAGTACCAAGGGCACTTGGTAAGGGCCTTATACAATGAGAGAGTTGCAGGAATTTTTTATATTTAAAACAATGATAAAAACAAAGAAATGTAAAAATTGAAGTTAGTTAAAACAATAAATGAAAGACTGACATTGTGTAAGAGATAAGTGCAGATTGCATGAACAAATAATATTTAAACTATCAAAGAAAAACATTGGGATCTTAACCTGACAGGTGTGCTTACCTGTCATAGAATGAAAGGGTTCACGCCTGTCTGGTGTAATTAGCATCTCCACAACAGAAAGTACATTATATTGAAAAACTGGATTGGATATGAGTAGAACCAGTCTTCACACTTTGTATTGACATTATTGGACCGGTTTGTACCCTTCGTTTTGGCCCCCAGGCCACATGTTTGACACCCTGGCTTTAAAGCGAAATAACTGTTCCATGAGAAGATAATTCATCTGCAGTTGTTATTCCGCTTTTATATTGAACCACTTTTTGCACACAATGAATAGCGACCAAAGGTTGAAAACTACAAGTCCCAAAAAGCTTTGCGCCGCTCATTAGCGTGTGTTCTGCATGCAGTGGGGAGAAATGTAGAGTGTTAGGAGGCGGAGAGTCAGTCTGCTCACTGTGGAGGGGCAGCAAGAGGAGCCGACACCAACAGAAAGGAGCGATTCAAAGAAAGACGTGAACGTTGCTCAAATGCACAAAATTGGGCTTTGAATTACGCCGGGAGGAACGGTCGTGTGGTTTATCCGGAGCCTTTGGTTTGGACAGAAAGGGTGTAGACTACGGACACGGCAACCCCTTTTTACCCCCCCTAAAAACAGCGAGAGGATTCGGAAAGAGGTGAGAGAAAAACCGTTTGGGACTGTGAGACATTTAAAACTAGCGAAGACAGAGAAACGCTCCACAATTGGCTCAATTGAAGTTGAAGGAACAGTTCTGGTGGGCTGCAGGAACATGACCGGCTTCAGTCAGCCTTTATATGATTTTTTTTCTTCTTAATGAATGCAGTTGTTCGCCGGTCTAGTCATTTTTAAAAAGCCCCCATAGGTGTAAATTGTATCCCATCCAAAATGGGTGAGGTTTGTCTGCCATACAAAAGACTTGCTCTTCCTTTTCAGTCAGCTGAAGTGAATATATGTCGTTTTCTCTGATGGATGTATTTTTTGTTTGGTTTTTGTTTTGTTTTTTGGTCGCCTTCCGTCTTAAGACAGCTAAGGTTTGATGTATTGAACACTTATTTGGAAGGCTTTGTGTTGACGGCAGGGAGCGCCTTAGAAAAACAGAAATGTTGAAATGCATAGCAGCCCGTGTAAACCCTTGTTATTTGGCAGTGTTACAAAGTAACCAGCAAGACTGCGTGTGTGTGCGCGTGTGCGTGTATATCTCTGGGTGTGTGTAAGCGTGTGATTTCTTGGCTGGGGAAACTGGGGAATATTTGCATTTGCTCCAGTATAGAAACAACAACGATGATGAACAACTAAATAGGAAGATGGTTAAAGTGCAGTTGGCCACAAAAGCGCCAGAATCTTCTCGGTGAGAGCTTTAATGGGCCTTTTTGCCCTCTAAAGTTTAATCATTGCTACAAAACCTTTAAAAAAAAAAGCTGTTATGTTACATTTACGCCCATGTAAGCGACCTTTGTACGTGCAGGAAAGGGGGTCCTGTTACTTGGACTTTATTCCCCCCACAGTTCAGGACGGATGTGGACTGTTTGGGATTTAAAGCCACATAGGAAGGAAGAGGGGATCAGTGGATAGACTAGAGAAACTGGACGAACCCCTGCCAAGAATTTAGTTGCAGGGCAGGCAGGCAGTGATGTGGGATGTGGAGGATGAAAGCACCGAAAAACCAGCTTGCCCACCTCTTGTAGCTCACTAAATAGAGTTCACTCTTCTTTGTAGGCTGGAAAATATCTGTAAAAGTACTGTGCATGATGATAAATGGTGTCAAACTGCTTCAGCTTATATGGAGACTCTTTAGGGCAGTAGATGTGTAAATAAATTACACAATTGTTTTCCGCTGTCTGCTTCTAGGAGAGTAAAATATGTCTCATCAACTGCCTACTTGACTAATTAGGACACTTTTTTAAAAAAATTTGTGTGTTCTCATTTTGTTTCTGTTTTCCAGGGAACGAGGCAGGCTTGGTGTGTTACTGGAGAAAGCCATTCAGCACTGGCAGTCTATTCCATGTTAATGTAATGGAAACACCCTTTTGGTCGGTAGCATCTGAAATGCATCAGTGGAAATATATCAGTAACTTCCATGGCTAATTCTATCAAGCAGCGGTGGCTCGAGTTTGCCAGTGGATGCACTCAAGAGCCGAGTGCCCTGCCATGCCCAGCGCCATGCTAAGGCAACACATTCATAATAACAAGGAGCACTTAGTTCAACCAGTGGGGAAGCTATGGAAAAAGTTGGTGGAAAATCTATGGTTTAAACCTCAATTTTAAACTTCCTTTTTTCATTTTGACCTAGATTTTCTGTAACGCTCCATAGCTCAGTTGCTTTTCCTGCCATCCACAGCAGCTCTGCTTCTTTCTCTACTTTTCGCTCAGCTTGCCTTCACTCTCGCTGCTTCTTAAAACCAAGGACAGCTAAACTGCATCCTTCTTTTGCACCTGACAAAATGGATGTTCGAATTTACAGCCAGCCTTTGTTGGAGATGAAAATGTGAGGGGGCGTAATGAAGGGAACCTGAAGAGGAGGAATAGGTGGAACAGCAGCACTAGATCAAAATGGCCCAAACCAGTTTGCTGCAAGGGAAGCGCTTTTACTGCCGGGAGTGGGTGTTCCATAAGATCCAGCATTGCCTCCAGGAGAAAACCAACAACCTCAGTGGAGTAATCAGCACTCCCAGTAAACAGCCCCCTTTGGCACCTGGTGGTAGTGCGTCCAACCCTGGGACCCTCACAGCAGGATCTGCGAAGTCGGGTAGCTCCTGGGGTGTGTTGCTGGTGGGAGGGCCAGGGAGTGGGAAAACTGCACTGTGCACAGAGCTGTTATGGCCCACATCAGCCCAGGGAACCCACCGCGGTCTACACCAGCAAAGCCTGGCTTTCCACTTCTGCCGGGCAGATGACTCGGACACGCTGTGCGTCGGCGGTTTCATCCAAGGTCTGGTGGCTCAGATTTGCCACAGCGGGCTACTGCCAGGATATGAGGAAAAGGTGCGCGATCCGGCTGTGCAGAACACTTTGCAGCCTGGAGAGTGCGAGAGGAACCCCACAGAGGCTTTCAAGAGGTAAAGACACACACACTCACACAGTTAAAGTATGACTGCAAGCAGATGATTTCACAGATTAGCACCTCTTTACAGTGAGACGGATAACTAATCCATGTCGACAAGATGTCATTCTTTGCTTAATCAATTAGTTAGCATCTAAAAGCAAATAGTTGCCGTTTCCAGCTTGCCTAATGTGACTATTATGTGTTTTTTGTCAGCTTTTATGTTATTGTTAAATACTGGAACACTGGATGATTAGACAAACACACCATTTAATACCACCCTTTTTTCAGTATCCATCACAGTTTTTTCCTGTTGATTCATTAAAAAAATCAACTGATGCAGATGTATATCTTATTGAAACAGCTACCTATTGCAGCCCTTCACAAAATTACCTGAATTATGTTTCCTTTTTGGAAAATATAAACCTGCCTATTAACTGTTTCTTCATATCTTCTTGCAAGTTTAAGTAAAAAAAAGTAGTAGTAAAAGCCGGTGTTTTCAGGTAGTTACGTAAATCTAGGAATTTGGTTTGACTAGAAATGTACAATGCAGTCAGCCCATCCCCCCCAAACCTTCCCTCTCCACCTCCTGACCCTGATGCACCTCCCCCCATTTATTTTTTTTCCTGCACACACTCATCACATAGCTCCGCCCCAGCAGCCTCTCCACTTATTTCATGTCATGGTTTTGTTGGTTCCCCCCCCCAGTGCGGCATGCTGGGTGGGACTGTCCCCGCTTGGCTTCGGATTCAGGAAAGGTCAGATATTTTTAAGTTGTAGCTTAGCTCACGAGGTTAGAGACTCATGAGGAAGGAGCTTTGAAGTACCACTGACTCACTGACCTGGGTGAACTGAACTGTGATTGTTAGGTTCCTCCGGGTCACTCCAACACTGTGCAGGAAGATGAAGTACACATGTAAGGCTGAAGTACAGTATGCTTGTGGGATTCGAGCACCCTGCCCGGACATTTAACACGATCAAGATGGACTGTTATTGCAGACGGGGGCTTTAAGCGGAGCTGCGTGTGTGCGTTACTTATACGACTTGTCTACACAGTATAGGTCAGGCCGTCTATGCAACACAGGCTGGAATGCAGCACTGTACACACACGCTCACGTTTCTCATCTGGCCATCTGGTGATGCTTATTGCACCATCTCAGCATCACACACAGGAAGAAAAGTAGGTCAAATGTTCAGTAAGGTAAATCATTTTTCAATTACTCACCAGAGTCAAGATCTCAACCCACCTTTTTTTTTCTTTCTTTCTTTTTTTATTTTATTTTTAAAAACCCACTCATTCCTAAGGAAATGCTCGTCTTGTCATCGTCTCGTAGTCACGAGGCTTCCACCAGTGATTCAGACTTCAGTTTGACCCTCTGAGATAAAAGGCAGGTTATCATAGCAACATTAAAAAATAGACTGAACCCAACAGGGACAGACTTTTCACTTCAGCTCTGCTCTGTGTCACTCTGGATGTTGAGGGCCTTTTTGCGGACACTTGCAGTTCACTGAACCCAGCCTCGTGAAGCAAATATTCTGTAACACTCGAGACCTCAGGCTTTAAATCTGCAGACAACAAAGACACAAGGCTTATTATCTCTGCCTGTTGTGATCGTCAGCCAAATAAACAGTTGAGTAAATGCCTTATCGCCATCTCAGGTGCAAAAGCGTCCCAGGCAGTGTTGTACACAAAAATCTGAACAGATCCCCTGCTGATCAAGATGGTATCTGGATTCAGGAAGTCAAGATTGCATCTGGCAATGGCATTTAGAAAAGTACAAAACAAAGCAAGACGTGGAACAGTGTTATTCTATGAGTAGTAATTTACACAGGGATGCATGTCTTGTTTTGATTCAACTACCTTTGGGTTCTCATTTATTGCATTGAAGGTCACGTGAGTTTCATTTAGTTAGGGTCTTGTTTAACAGTTTTTTGAGGAGCAGTTGACCCCCTCCTCCTCCTCCCCTGACTTCCAGCTGTGATTTTAAACATTACCTAGTGAGTGAGTGCAAGAGGCCCTGCAAAATTCTTTGGCCTAGTCAAAGACAAACAAGTCAGTTTGCTGGCAGTAATCACCAGCACTGTGTTAATACAATGAAAGTGGTTTAAACATGGGTTTACGTCCACTTCCACTCTGATACCACAACTAACCAAAATTTGGACATTTTAATAAATCCCTGCACAGTTTTTATGAACCTGAAGTCCCCCCCTCATGTTGTAATCGTTAATTTATGTGTTTTATTGCTGTCAGGTTACAAACAGATGTAGCATGAGCAGTGAGTTTAATAATAAGAAGCAAATGTTCTATTTAAATGAAGGATATCTTCAAAGTAGAGTTAATTTTTAAGTATGACTAGAACAGTCTTGCATTTTAAGATGAGTCTTGTGAAGATGATTAAATTAAAAATAAATGGCAATCAAGTGAATAAACAGAATTAAAGCAAGTTCATAAAATTTACCTGATTATCTACTGATCCATTGATTTGATACTTATCTGTTGTTCCAATATCTGTGCTAAAGGACAGATCAGTTCAGTTTTGATGTTATTCCATGTTTACTATGTCGGCAGTGCATCAGTAAACCTGCGTATGGAGCATGAGGAAAGCTAATGACAAAAGGTCAGGACTTCGGAGGCATTTCACGCTGGCTCACAACAAGTTCTGTTCATTTGTTTGCAGTTGTTTGCAACTTTACCGATTCAACAGCAAATGGTGAGTCGACAGTGACAGAAAAGAGCAGTCGATGGAGGTTTTCCTTGTTTCCCTCGCTGTTAGCTCTTGCTGTTTTTATTGTGCCTACAGTAACAAAGCAATCTGCTCAATCAGATGAATTTCCATCTTAACCTGTCTGTCAACTGCTCTGTAAAGTTTGCAAAGGGGCAATTGGTGAAACAGAGAGCAGAGGAGGCAGTACGGGAAAGAGGCACAGAACAGCAATAATTAAGAAATGTACATGGGAATAATGCTTTCAGGTTTCTCAAATGTGGCTTTTTTATTTTTTGTATGTTTGATAGACAAAAACATCTGAAATGCTTTTTCTGAATTTTTTGAATTTCTTTTGGCGTAAAATAATAGCAAGAGGAAATAACCCGAAGGTCAGTTAAATAAGAAATATCTGTGGGCTTAATCGTAATCTTAACAGAAAAATCCTTTATTAGATTGTGATCTTGACTTTATAGAAAGTCTGGTTGAAAGAACTAAAGTCTTTTTTAATTCATGCCTGCATCAAAAGGCAGTTTCACCTTTTAATTTGCCCTTTGTGTGCTTCAAGTCTGCCAGTGCCGGCGTGTGTCTTGTTCAGACAATAAACTTCATAAAATAAACTTTGGTGCATTCACTGCTTGCCGTCAGAGCTATCTAATGGCTTTGACACTTGAGTTGCAGTGTATCATCAAAGATTCGACTTCCAGACAAAGCCAAAGCACATTCCTCTGTCTTTATCGCTTCTTCTGTAGTCTGTGTCTTAGCACTATCAAAGGCCAGTGCCATGTTTTGACTGGAGTCCTCCAGTTTGAATCAGTTTGTGAATTTTAAACAACCAGTCAGCCTCCTGTCATCCAACATACGTCACTTTCTCTCTTCAGGACAAAAGAGCTGGCTTCGAATAGGTGGAATTAACTCAATCGCGTCGGTCAAATGACAAGCAACAGTTGCTTTTTTTGTTTGGTTTTTTTTTTTTCCTGATGGGACAAAGCAGGCTTTTAGTGCAGGTGTGACTTACATGTGGATCTGTTGTAAGGCTATTCTCCAGTAAGCAGGAGTTAAGTTTGAATTGCAGCTGGACGAGTTTCTATTTTTATAGAAAGGGCATAGACTTCAGAAATGATGAATGACTGTGGCTTTAACTGGTGAAAAAGAGTTGAACTTTCTTGGCAATGTTTTATTCCCTCAAGATTTGTCTGTGGAAGAAATTGATGATGCAGTTTTGAGATTTTCCTAAAAGATGGTTAGAAATGTTGATTTTCTGGCAGCTTCATCAGACAGTTCTTTGTAAAAAAAAATTTGCCTGTTGCTTTGTTCCAAACAACTGTTGATCCTCCGGAAAAATAGTCACATCAATCAAAGCTAAAGTAAGATTAGATCAGCTGTTGTTGCCTCCGGTGAGATCATGAATATTGTTTTCTAGACAGTATTGCACCAATGGGATTTCTTTTTTAAGCGTCTTGACATGTGACCGATTATGCCAGAGAGATAAATGTAGTGACGTTTGCAAAGGCCTCTGATCTGATTGTTATCTGAATGAGAAAAAGCTTTAAATAATATAAAATTAACGTGAAACTGTAACCTCACCCGTATTGGTTGCCTGAGTCTCAAGTAAAACTAACCAAGCGGGAGCTGTGCGGTGTTTTTTTTTCTCTTTGTGTTGACTTTTTGACTGTTGCACGTTGGGCGGCCGTGCTTATTGGGGTTAAGGGACCTTAAATGAAAGCAGCTCGCTGGCTTTCATGTGGTGCATGGCTGTGGAAAACTTGCTGCAGATTAGGCCCACATTTTAGAAACCAAAAAAAGACTCCCAGTGTGACGCATCAGCTCCAGTAGAGCAGATGAGGAGAAATGGCAGCACTGGTGTGGCTGCAACGATGACTCAGCAATCTAATGCCAACGTCTGTCTCCACACCACCGGCTATGTGTGTACTTTTTGTTAGAGCTTATTTGTTTGTGGATATGTCTGCCTACGTGCTGCATGTGGGCATACAAAACTGATTCATGTAATTGTTACCCTCACACACTCATAGTCAGCATTGCTACAAGTTTATACTCATTCATGAAGTGGAGCTCCTTTCTGATTGTTCATTTAGTCTACAGAATATTGGATAATTGTGGAAAATGTAAATCATGTTTGTAGAACCCAGGATTAAATCTCCATGTGATGTCACAGTCTAAATAAAAGTCTTCAATTTATTAGGACTTGGAACAGAGGAAAGCAGCAAGTCTAGCTTTTTGCAAAGCTAGACTTGCTGAATGTTTGCCTGATTGCCTGATTGGTAGAGATGAATATGAGATCACCTTTTTCAGCAGAGTCCCACCCACTTGAATTCTAAGGAGCTTGGAAAGAAAAGCGTCTGGACTTCTTTAGGTTTCTTGAAGACGTTTCACCTCTCATCCGAGAAACTTCTTCAGTTCTAAGAGCAATTGGTGGAGAGTCCCAGATTTGAAGCCCTATGGGAGTGTCTTCAAGAAACCTAAAGAAGTCCAGATGCTTTTCTTTCCAAGCTCCTTAGACTACGATGACCTGGATGACTGAGAACCTTCACAGACACACGCACTTTAATCCAAAAACAAAGGGCCAAAAACAAAGACAAATTTTGCTCATTGGAACACTTCTCAGGGGCTTTAATCGAATATTGAGATTATTTTTAGAAAGCTTCGGCATCACTCTGCTGCCCTTTGTTACCAGAAATCTGTGAATCCGGGTAAAACCTCTGCTTGAAGGTTTACCTGTCAGTGCTGAAATCCTTCCCAGTGTGTGTATTTGTGTGCTTAAGCTGCATGGACCCAGCTGTGAGTCTGTGTACATCTGTGTGTGAGGAGAGCAGGAGCACAGCGGAGTGTTGGATGAGGACAAGAGGGAGGGAGGGGGGCCCAAAAAGGATGAAATTTCAGATTCCTTTGACGGCAGTGGATAGCTGGCCAGGAATGCACACCTCATCTGGGTTGGGAAGAGCTTGGGGGGATTTGGAATAGTTATGGTATGAGGAGGTATGCATAGTGGCAAGTAAAGAAGTGTGTTTATACTTTGTTGAATCATTAAACAGCATCATTATATAGATGCATAACGTTGAATGAGGAGATCCCGTTTTATTATAATTTACCAAGAAATTGTTCCATTTTGAGCAACTACAATTGGAATTACTTTGGGTAATAAGTTGACTATAATACTCTCACACAGTGAACACACAGTGTAGTCATTGTGTGTGATCAGTCTCGTGAGATGCTTTCGAATAAAAATAATAATAATTAAAAAAAAAAAAAAGAATGTCATAAGACCCAAAAATTAGATTAACTAAAATTTATCACTTAAAGAACTTTAGCAATGGTCTATTAAGAAGTTCCTTTTTGGGCTTACCTTTGAAAGCTCTAGCTGCTTTTGCATGAAAGCAGCTCGGATCTCTTTTCATATGCTTCTCACTTCCCCCTGACCAAGCAGTCTCCAACACACCGTATCTCAGTCGAGGAGGAGGCATTTGTCTGCCGAGGGATTCAGCGCAGAATTGATTGTGCAAATCCATTAAGACGAGATCAGATTCTTGCATTGTCCAGCAGGTTTAAAGAACAGCAGAAGCAAACACTTTTGAAATACTTACAGGGCTTTTCTAAAATGATTTTGTTTGTTGTTACTTTTGTGTTATGTCAGATAATCTGCCTTCGATACAAGGTTTAAACACCTGTTTTGATGCCACAGGCTAAAGTGTGGCCTGAAGTGGAGCATGGCTGAGATGTCACAGCCCTTTTCCCAAATACTGGAATACTTAAGATGTCAATAAGATAATTGATTTTTCTACCTGTGGCACAAGCGGGTGCAGCTTTTCATGCTATATACCCGCATTATATCCTGACATAAACCCCCACCTAATGCAAATGTGTATAAAAATGTATAGTGGTAAACACATTCACCTAATGTGGATGTGTTTGCCACTAATTCTGTCTCAAATTACTCTAAATATAAGAAGAAATACACCAGATCAGCTACAGTCTTAAAGTTGTTGTTAAGCTTTCAAAATTGATACTCACATATTTTGTCATACTTTTTCTGTTATTGTTTTATGGTTGTCCATAAAATCTTTTTTATAGGGAATCTTTTTTTTAAAATGTGTATATAATTCATTTGAAAAATGGATAAATTAAGATGTAAAGGGTGGTGGTGGACACAAGTTCATCAGTAGGGGGGTTGGGCCCTAACTAGGCTTTGTTTTGACTCTAAAGTCTGCCTCGCAAGAGCAGCCTCTGGTCGTTGCCAGTCTGCTTCCACCTGGGGATGTCTGCGGGGGCAGACGAGGGGGAGAGAGAGCCGCAGGCGGCAGTGGACTTGGATGCCTGCTTGAGACATACTCAGTGGGTGAACATTAGAGAGCTGATGCAGAAAGCCAACTGAAAGTTGGATTGGGTGAGAGACCCTGAACAATTTGGAGACACTAAGGAACCAATAACCCACCTACAGCTTTAACTGTGAAACCTTGAGAGATTTACTTCCTGCAGATGCATCTTGTTGACCAAAGGCTCTCCGTCATCCTGGCTGAAGCTGCTCTAAGCAGCAAGTGAGTTTAGGGTAGGTTTAAATTTCTCTGCTGTAAAGGAAAGGTGTGTGCTTGTTTTGCTGCAAGTGCTTCATAGCAAAATTGAATCCAAGACAGTAATCATTTTCTTTGCATTATTCCCACTTTCATAACTATTCAAAGCAGAACTGATATTTAAATTCACTTGGTCACCCAGCCCCAGGTCCCCCTGCAGTTCTGTCAGTAGTCATATGTCTGTCTGGTTGTGGATGAAAATATTTGTCAGCAACTGATCCCTTTTATTTCTGATGATTGTTTTGATGGTTCGGGCCTTTGTGGATTGGAGTTTTTCTGTTAAGATGCTAGTTACCCTTAGATTTAGACAAGGTCACAGTTTCACAGTTAGTCCATTCCTCCTCCTGCCAAAAATAATGGTTCTCTTCTGAAAGTCTGTTAAACTCTCACCTTTTTCCTTCTGAAAGTAACACTGGAAATTGAATGCTCATTAAGAATTTGTTGGGATGAGTGAATTCGCATGAATGCCACGAGCCGTGGTTTTCTAGCTGAATATTGGATTGTGAGGCGATAAGGTTGTTTGCTTTTCTTGACAGTGGTTTATTTGCTGTGGCTGATGAGTGTAAAATTTCAGTTTCTGTTATTTGATGTGGCATTTTTTTCATTTTAGATAAGTTAGTCCTGAACGCATTTGTGATTTGAAAGAAATCTGTTTAAACACAATCTTAGAGGCTTTAAACTCGGGCGTCTCCATTTAGATTACATGTTTACTGTTTTTTCTAAGAGACAACTCGAATGTCTTTTTGCTAATTAGGCAAAAACTAATTGCCAAATTAGCAAATGTAATTATTATTAGTAAATGTACCATACTGGTACACTTAGTACAACATGCTGGTGGCTTTGTCAGGGTAGACATGAACAGAGTGGTGCTTTTTAAGCAAAATGTTTGTGTGTGTGTGCTAATGTGGTTCACGATGGCATTATTTGAAAAGTCAAAGGATCACCGAAGTTAATAGCAGCCATCTTAGTTGGCTTTTTACTCCAAACGGGAAATGTCAACCTCAAAGTGGTGTTGGAGTAAAAGTGAAGGGATCACCAAAGTCAACAGGTTGTGTCCTGTGGGGACCTGGAATGGCAATCAATCAAGAAGTAATTTAAATACCCAAGTCAGGAGCAAAGTGGTGGGATAAATAGTAAATTGTCATAATTTATTTTTATTTAAATTATAAATCTGTTATAATTCTGCCCTGATCAGGAAACAGCATACAGTCCTGCACAGAGTCTTGTGAAAACTAAATATATCCTTACTTATTAAGAAAGTAAGTAGTATCCATGTGCTGATAATCAAATGAACTTGATTACTTGATCACCAGCATGTGTGATGTTGTGTCATTTACATGTCAGGAGAGTTCAGATGTGTGTTAACACAATGCCACAATCATCCCAGGAGTGGATGTCCCAACAAATTTACCTAAAGGTTGGACTATGCAGTGCTCAGAGACATTGTAAAAAAAATCCAAAAGCATTGGGTCTCAGAGACTACAGGCCTCAGTTTGCATATTAAATGTTGAAGTTCATGATGGCACAATAAGAAATTGAGTCAATAAGGATGGCTTGCTTGTAAAGGTTGTCAAGAGAAGGCCTCTTTTCTCTTAAAACAGCATAGCAGCACAGCGAAGGCTTGCAAAGCTGGATCTGAACAAACTAAAAGACCACAGTGTCCTTTGGAGAGATGAGACCAAAGTGGAGATGTCTGGATTTGAGGCAAAGCACTACTTCAGCAAAAACAAAACACTTATCGGCATAAACTTTTCATACCACCTGTCAAGCATGGTGGCCGAGGGGCGGCGAAATTGGTGATGGGCTTTTTTTGTACTCGCGGAATTGATCATGAACTGTCTCATAGCTAAAAAGAACTGTGTGTAAATGTCTGTGAACCTCAATGGACTGAATTAATGTTGTAATGAAGAGAATTCCTCCACCACGACATAAGAGACTGATAAGTCACTCAGAAAACGAGGAGAACGAGTTAGTGATGCGAAGTGTGGTTCTACAAGCTTCTTACTTCTCACAAGCTCACGTAGAGAACGAGAAGTGTGTGCAGAGTAGCTTTATGTCGGGGGAGATGTTGATAAAATGGTGCCGTTAATCAGAAAAATGTAATGACATGTTTTAAGCTCATATTCCGCTTAGACACAATGCAGTTGTTTGAGTTTAATAGGGATTTTTTTTTAACATCACCTAATTCTCCACTCAGTCGTTTTGAACAAATGATTATCATGCCCATTTCTGTATTTTTGAAAAGCAACTAATTTTCTGCTGCAAGGTTGACATCCTCAGAGGATTATCTGTCTAATGAAAAGCTCTCAACTCAAATTAATGTAAATATGCCTGTCCAAAGCTTACATAAGTGCTGTTCTGCTCCTGTGTAGCCACTCTGGATAAGACCACGTTTTTGTTTTTTTTAAAGCTTAAAAGTCCAGCTTTTTTTCAGTGCATAAATGTTTTTGCAAAGTCTGTAATAAACCCTTAGAATTGCAATTTATGTCCAATCAGATGAAACTGGAGTTGGACGATAACAGATTGAGCAGGAAACAAGACCATATGGTCGATTTAATGGGAAGAATACAGTTAAAGTGTGTGAGCCTCTTTGTTCAGAACATTTTGCCCACAGCACCAGTCACTCTTATTGTTCTTGTCAGTGTGATTACTTTCGACGGGATGATTGCAGTAATATAATTCATAATGTAAGAATCGCAAAGGAAACTGGGAGCAAACGATCTGCAAGATAGTCGTCCCTTTCAGTTTGGATGAGCCGGTGTATGAGTCAGCTGTTGTCATTGAGCTCTGTGGTATTAAATTGTCTGGACTTTGCAAAGATGCTGAGCGGGCTTCCTCCAAATTGACTCAATACTAAATGAAGAGAGAGAGTTTTTTTTGTTTTTTTGTTTTTTAATGAAAAGGCGTGGCTTCAACTTTTTTCTCTTTTTAACCCATTATGGAGGAAAGCTTTGTAAGTATCTCTCTGTGCTGTGATCTGTCTGAAGCTAAGAGCTACGCTCACCTGCTGGTTATTCTTCAATTAACAGAGCCGTGTCAAGGCCATGCATGGATTTTATTTTTGCTGTTTTCTAATCATAGTTTTGGTGTGCATACAGTGTGTGGGTATGGGCTAGCTCTCTAAAATGAGCTGCGTAAATTTATAAGGCACTGGCTCGGTGCCCAGCACTGCCTTGTCGCCCCAGACGTCTTCACTGAACGTTTCACTGGAAGCTTCACTTTGCCCATTGTGGTGGGAGTGACGGCTGCCACGGTCACGAATACAACATGACAGATGGTGACTGCGTTAGATGCATTTCACATCCCCCTCTTCTACTTTTTTTTTCTTTCCCTTTTTTTTTTCTCTAGACTTAAATGGCACTTGGCATTGGGTTGGGCCTATGTTAAGGATTTGAACAAGAACAAAAAAGTTAGTAGAAAAAGTCAGAGACCACCGTGTGAAGCTTAAATACTTTTGGTTTTCTGGTCCAGGTATGCTGCAGGTTTGTCTGGCAAACTAAATCAGCTTTTCCTGAGCTCATTTTCTCTCCATGTCCCACATCCCGCTAAGTTTCCTTTGTCTGCAGTCCTTGTCTTTTGACTCTTTGACAGCCTGAAAGTAGCTGAATAGTGAGAGAAGAATGGCTCTTTGTTTCGACCGCTTGCTGTCACTGTGGATTTGATTGTCTCAGTAGGCAACATGGCCTCAAACATGACTATTCACACACTCACACACACAGTCACCCCTGTGGATGGACATTCCTTTTGGGAGGGCTCCCAGATGGCACTGCAGGTTCTGTGTGGACTGTGACCATAAGAAGGAGTGATCGACTGTGTTTCTCAAAGGCCGAGCAGCATCACACTGGAGTGTGAAGGTTATAAGTCCATAACTCTGTTTTTCTTTGCTGCTGAGAGTTCAGATTTCTCTGTAAAGTCTTCAACAAAAGTGGAAGCTTCACAGAAACGTGTATAACTATTGATTGTCGATTTTGGACAGGATTTCATCTGTTGCTGAAATGACCAATTAAAAGAGAACAGAAACTTTTTAATTCTAGCTTTTTAAGTATGATTGATTGCTACTTTTCCAATTATAACATCAGTAATTTGGAGGTTATGGCTGTTTAGAAAAAAAAAAAAAACATATTTTGAAGAGTGCCTTAGGCTATCGAAACAACAATAGAAATAGAATGGAAAAACAGACATTGGATTTGGGGGGTGGGTTATGTGGGAACATTTGGAGATTTAGTCAAAGTTCTTTAAGTGTTCAAGAAGAATTAATTGTAGAAGTGGCTTCCTTTTTATTTTAGATTGAAATTGCATCACAAATCACATGGCTTTCCCTGTACCCATGCTCATTAGGGACAATAAACTTGAAGTAAAATTTAAGTCTTGAATGGTAGAACCTCAAAAAGGGTAATGTCTTGGAGCCGCAGGGTTAGTGACAGGCTGTTGAACATCCAAAAAAACATCTTGTTAAAACTGCATCCTAGTGTTTTATGACAACGCTTACAAGCAATGTCAGTTCCATTAAAGAAGAGTGGTAGTTAAAGAGACCATCCCATCATCCGGAAGGTGACTGATTTTTATCTGCGCGGCAGCTACCCTAAAAGATCCTCAAATGCCCCGCAGCCACGTCTACTCTTGAGTCAAGTTTTTATGTTGAGTAATCGATTTGTTCAACCTCCTTTAAATGTTTAATTAACCTAGACCCAGAGTAAAATGTCACTAATATGAAATCCTCAGATCCTTTATCACAGCCAGCTGAGCTGGAAGCAATTTTGTGAGTTTTGGGAGATGACATTTTCCCCAGGCAGACATCTTATGGTGGATTTAAACTAGTTCCAGTCACAGTGGAACAGAAGTCCTGCGAACAAAAATTAGCTCAGTGTACATTTATGTGTGACTCTGCATATTAGCCTTGAAGCAGAATCATGCCTCACTTGCATTTGGACTGTAATAAAGGATTAATGTGGCATATGCTTAGAATACACGTTTGCTTTCTCACTGAATGCTACAGTGTGTTTTTTAATAGATGTTCGTGTTCAGGCATCAATTTTAATGTTATTTGGAGATCAGTTGAGATTTGACTCAAAGAAAATATCCATGTTTAGTTTTTGTGAAAGTTGCAAAACGCTTGTCTCCTTCTACATCTTTGGCATAATCTCAAAGCTGAAAATCTAGCTGTGGGGCAAAGCTTTTTTTGTTGGGGGACGGCGGTTGAATTACAGTGATTGTATCATCTGCAAGTCTGTCTTTGAGCTCAGATCATCGGTAGCAGGCCTCTTAATGGATCCAGTCTGAGCTGGATGGAGATGTACTTAAACACCTTTACTCTCCCAATATAAACAGATGAACTGAAATTGGTTGTGTCGTGACTCTTGTGTCCTTGTAGAGCCACTGTTTCATTGTATTAAACCAACCGTTTGTATTCATCTTGAGGCGAAGCCCGTGTTGTGCAGAGAATGTCAATAGAATGTTTATGATTATTACTAACAGTTTTATTTCATAAACATGAATATCTGAGCTCTTTAGAAGGGGGAATAAAACATTTATCACTTTATGGGTAAATAAGAGTGAATATAGAATTTAGCTAGCTAAACCAGCATAAAAAATAACAAAAAAACTGACAATCCACTGACCTATCAAGGTGAACTTCTGTAAATTGTACTTTTTTTTTTTTTTTTTTTTTTTTTTTTTTTTTTTTTTATTTTTTTTTTTTATTTTTTTTTGTTTTTTATTTTAAATTATTTTTTTTTTTATTTTTATTTTTCTGTTTCTGC
>VUQG01044256.1:0-30420 GCA_015106755.1 Etia nguti
CACTGCCCAAATGGCAGCCCACTGCTTCACTGAGTGAACGGGTTAAATGCAGAGAGGAATTTCCCCACGGGGATCAATAAAGTATACATTATTATTATGTGTAATATGGTAATATCATGGTTTCCTATACTGTTTAAAATTATATTTTAGTGCCAACCTTCTTGTAGGAGGATGCCTTTGTAGAAAAGGTTAAGTGTTTCCTCCTGAATGGACACCTCAATAGCAAAGTCATCCTTCAAAGAACTGAGCCAAAACGTCTGGTCTAGCAATAGGTTCTCCATACAATGGCGCAGGAATCCTGGAGGAGAGGAGGATGTTCACAGAAGGTAATGTGAGGTATTGGGATAAGATGTACCACAAAACATGACATTTTACACTGTGTCATTATTTATTTAACAAGAACTAAGACAAAATGCCAGAGCAGTGTGGAAAAACCAAATACACTCCACTAATGCAACACCTTTAGCAACAATAACTTGAAGTACTCGTTCTATGTATTAAGTTATATACAGGAATTTTATCCTCATCTCTACAACATCTTTGCTCTTCTTTTGTCTGTTTATTGAGGTCAACAGGCATTTGTTTATGTCCAGCTCTCTTAAGTTCTTGTCACAGTATTTCAGTTGGGCTGAGGTTTGGATTTTGACTGGGCCACTGCAACACCTTGGTTTTTTTCCTTTTTCAGCCATTCTGTTGTAGATTTCCTGGTGTTCTTGGGCTCATTCTCCAAGCTATAGCCTCACACTTGACTCTAGCCAGACAGAACATGGTCAAAATATATAATTTTTCATAGTTTTTTACTGTCTCGATTTACCCAACTTGAATTTTCATTAGATGAAACTAAATCCCAATTTAAATTTGATTTTAAATCGAATTATTCAGCTGTAACCTGAAAAATACTGGACTAAGCAGGACTAAACATATGTTCAGGTTTAGAACTGCATGACAACATCACAACTCCACTAATATGAAAATCCTACTGTTGGTTTGTTTTTAGAAGATTTATGACATTACATATACTTCGACTTCAGTGTACTCCATACCTATTTTGTAATATGTGCTGAACTTCCATATCTCTTCAAATGTTGTGAACATTACATAAATGGCTTTTCTTTCACTGTTGATGGAGACGAGATGGGCGGACAGCTCCTGAAGAAAACGGAAAAGGTTCACAATCGTGCGGATAGTCAAGTTTCTTAACTGCAAGAACATTGTTCTTATTCTCATCACGCAAAGAATCATAACTGCCCATCTGATCCAATTATCAGTTGATTGCTCACATTTAGCAAATGAATGATTGGAATATGATGAACAAACTGATGCATAATGAATGTCCTTTAAAAGTCAAACTAAAGGTTTTGATAGCCACTTTTCAAGTCTCAGTAAAATGCATTTTCGGTAACTTCAACCTAGCAGTTACAGGAAGTACAGCAGGTTATCAGCAGAAATATAAGAAGAAAAATGAGCTGTGGCAGCACATGCAAGAAGAGAAAAGTTAATATTTTACTGAAATAGTCCAATAATGTTTTACAGCTCAAGCTATAAAAACTCTTCAAAGACCATCACTTTCCAGATGTTTTTCAAGCATGAGACAGAGGATATGGCAAGAAAGGTCAGCAATACCACCTGAAGATAAAGAAACTTCAGAATCAGTATAGAAAAACAAAAAAAAACAACAGAATACATATATGATAATGATCTTCCCAGTATTTGTCTCAACTAGGTTGCCCACTGACCACAATCGCATGGCTGCCAATGCACACAAATGACTAATGGAATGACCACATCAAAACACAACACAGTGAAAAGAACACAAATGTCTGTTTTCTGTAGAGGTCCATAACACTCACTCACTGTCTCTTCTCTCAACCAACCTCTGTTTTCACGGGGGTGCTGCGACACCATGCCTAGGATTACCGTAGAGACCCTAATATCACTGGAAACTGCAGAGCTTTCAGGAAGTCTTTGAATTCTTTCAATTAAGCAAACGGTTCAGGAGTTACAGATGTTTAAAAAGATGTTGGAACACATCTGTCTGACGCCAGTGACAGAGTACTATTTAGAGGGTTAAACTCCTGATCACTTTGTCTGAAACCTCAGATGGCCACTCTCATTTTTTCCTACTCAATCACCACTTAAATGAAAAATGTTCTTTTTCATTTTATTACATTTGTATTACAAACACATGCTCTATAGAATATGATGCTGCACAATGAGCAGAATATAAAGTATTTAAAATGAGCTCAATCTTAGACATATGCAGCAGTAATATTAATCTATTTAACACTGATAGGGGACAATTTTCTGCTGAATAATTATTTTTACTTTTGATACTTTAGACGCAATTTTACAGTAACACAGTCTTATGTGTACTGAGGCGTCTTCATAGTTGTTTTATTGCTCCTTTTTTAAAGGAATGGGTTTAAAGGTTCCTCTAACACTTGTTATTTTTAGCTAATAATAAAAAATGTTTGATAATCTAGTAGATATTTATTGAATTTATTGTGATTGGTAATTTTTGGGGGGGCTTTACACATTCAGCGCTTTATTTGAGGTGCTAACATGCAGGCACAGGGAGAAGATTCACACTCTAGAGAGGCCCCAGCCAAGCTTCAAACCTCATGCCACATACTAGGTTAGGTATAGGTTTTTCCACATATTAAAGAAATATGAATATGAAGAAATATGTTAGCACAACTCTGTGGGCTTAAATTGTAATAAATAAATGTGTAAAATTACTGAAAAAGTTATGTTAGCTCATTGCACAAACTGTCCTCGCCTCTGTCGGTGCGCCCCAGGGCAGCTGTGGCTACAATGTAGCTTGCCATCACCAGTGTGTGAATGGGTGAATGACTGAATGTAGTGTAAAGCGCTTTGGGGTCCTTAGGAACTAAGTAAAGCGCTATACAAATACAGGCCATTTACCATTTATAAAACAGAACATTTCTGTTAATACAGAATATGTCCTTTCTATCTCCTTTTTTGACAGATTTCTATAGTAGATAAAGAAACATTAACTTTCTGTCATTTTATTCTTCTTCTGTTTCTTATTTATTTTAATCTAGTATGAATGGCAATGGGGGGGAAGTCCTCTCAGGTAAAATCCAGCATTTCACAACCTCTTATTACTAAAAGGTTCATCAGTTGGCAGCTCCTTAGAGACAAAGTTATTAGAGCAAAAAGTCTTTCGCAACTGTTACTGCCACCCCTGCTGCTACGTCAAGCCGTACATTCCACACTACATGAGGAAGGAAACCGCAGTCAACTTAGGAACAGTGCCTACCAGAGGCTCAGCAGGCAGCACTCATGGAGATCCATGCCCTGAGCAGTCCAGGTACTCGTTCACTGCTCCCTCCTCCCCCCAAAAAGTGTAAAGAAGAAGATTTATTCTCCAAGTTCTACTTTAAGCTGTGTAATGGCCAACAATGTTCTCCATGTTCACGTTCAAGCAAGTGTTCTCCAATTTATTTGCCTCCCTTCAACACCTTATAGCTTCTGTGATGGGTAGGCTAGAACAGCAGTCCCCAACGTTTTTTGCGCCACGGACCGGTTTATGTCCAACAATATTTTCACGGACCGGCCTTTAAGGTGTCACGGATAAATACAACAAAATAAAACCAGTACCAGTACCAAAAAAAAGAAGATTTATTCATAACACACGGGAAAAGACCCAGGGAAACCGAATTAACGATAAAAACCCTGAAAACCACAAATTTCACACCTGAGCCTCAACTCTCGCGGTCCGGTACCAAACGACTCACGGACCAGTACCGGGCCGTGGCCCGGGGGTTGGTGACCGCTGGGCTAGAAGACGATTGCCTTACTGAGATACTTCACTCAGTTTAAAGTTTTCAACACACAAAAAACAAACTAAGGAAAAGATATTTATTGCATTGTTAGAAATTCATGAATTTAACTTATGGAGGAACTTTGTATTGGAGCACATATATAATGGATTAAAATACTCAATAGAAGGCTTTTGTATGTGTCTGTGTGTTATGAGTAATGAGTTATACCTTAAATAGGGTATTGACCTCGGTGCTGTCAGCCTCCAGCATGCACAGTTTCCCTCTCAGCATTTCCTGTGACTTTTCATCTGCAGGAAGATGGTCTGGACCCCTGACCACATCCAGCAGAACAAGAAGAGCTAAACACACAACACACACTTAATATAGAGGTGTCAGACAAGACTATGAGTGAATGAACTCTAATGTGCTGATTCTATAGCTTTCCTGTTCTGACTGGACAACACAGGTTGTCCAAACAGAACAGGATGATCGTAATGACAATAAAATCAGTTAAAATAATGTATCTGTTGACCACTCATTCCATATTCAAAGTTTACGCCTCCTTCAATTTACATATATTGTTGTGTGGTGTCTGTTAAAGACACAAGCATACAACATGTCTTCAACCATGTATAAAAAAACAGGATCACATGAATTAAGCAATTTAAAAGTGCAACAAGGGTAAACAGTACAAAATTAATAATTAGGAAAATACAGTGTTATAAATGAAAGTGATTAATAATCTCCAAATTCAAGATGGTGCAGCTGAAGGCAGCCTGAATATTGTGCTCAATGATAGTTTTCCTGCTTGTGTTTATCTGTTCAGTTTTCAGCGTTTCCTTCCTGTTCACATATACATCAAGTAATCAAGTTATCAGGTTGTTTTTTTTAAATAAAACTTTACCCTGTCTTTCACCCATCTGGAGAATTTTGCAAAACTCTTAGTTGGAGGAGCAGCTCTCAACAGGATTAGAAGATGCTGATGAGAAAAGCGAGCTGGAGCACTCGTCAAACTCCTTCCGATCGGACATTCGCTGGTCCACGCTCCTTTCGATTCACCCAGCAAATGTCCGATTTCTTGCCAATAAGATGGATGAGCTGCTGCAACAGATTAAACACAGACTTTTCTAGATTTTTCAGCCCTGTGCCTCAATGAAATCTGGCTGGTTGAACATGTCCCCAACAGCTCACTGTATCTACCAGGCTTTCAACTGCAATACAGAGCTTTCTCAAAAAGTAAAGGGAGGTGCAATCTGTTTCCATATAATCTGTTTCCATATAGGCTTCAACCTACAAATAGGTTTCCAGCCAAATTCCAAAATTGAACCCCAGGAGATGTCATAAAAAGAGTGCTCTTGATTAGCTTTCATCTGGTATGGCTAAAACCTGTTAAGGCCTCTATTATGATAGAAGATCAATAGAAGATCAACTCACATGAGTTAAAATACAAACTGCCAGTGAGTTCACTGTAAAATAAAGTCATCCAATGATGGGCTAATGATGAAACTGAGTGTCTCTCTCACAGTTTAATAAGTGACTGAAGAGGAACTTCTGGGTTCAAGGTATAAACCACTTTAAAATCTTTCATGATTTTCTACTGAGGTCACTTAAGTTTTACAGGTTAGATTTTTTCCTGTAATACTCAGGGCTCAAAGTACCACTAAAAGCAATATGATTTGTTAGGGGGATTTATCTTTCTCCTAAAATGTTTTATCATGCATTAAAAAACAACAACAACAAAAAAAAAAAAACACTGACTCCTAACTCATCTAAAATAGACTTCATGAGACCATAGCATGTTCTGACCTAATATCCCTTGTAATCCTAGCATCTGACAGTGGTTCATAGAGCTTTCATAAACATCACTATTTTTGGCTTGCAACTTTCTTCAGACTGACAGCAAAACAACTACTAGCTCAGTGTTCCAACATTCGGAAAAAGGAACCACTCTCACGGCTAGAGATTGACAAGGTACATAATAAGATCATGGGGAAACTTGAAACCTGGACCCTCCGTAGGCGGTTGCCAAGATTACGTGAAGTACCCTCTGAAGAGCTCCTAGATGATGTGAATGCAGCACTACAGACTGCAACTCTTACTGGGACTATCACCGAGACTAATCAGTTCATCTACACCATGGCAGCAGTGATCAGTGAGATGCATGACTATAAGATGAACAGCCACAAGGAGCAGTACCCACCCAGCAGACTATCAGAATAAGAATCAGCAGACTTTATTAATCCCTAAGGAAATTATGTGGCTTACAGTTGCTCCAGTACAGTAAGACTAACAAAAACAGACTAGACTATTTAACAATAGAATATGTTAAAGATTTAAGAAATAGCACTATATATAAAACTCACTCAATAATAAATATCAAGGATTGACAGATGTGATTATAAATAAATACCAAGAATATTGACAGCAACATTACCGAGTAAGAAAGAGCGTGTGCAAAAAGGGTGTAACTATTGCAGTGTTTACAGTGTTTTAGATGGAGGAGTTGTACAGAGAGATGGCCACAGGCAGGAATGATTTCCTGTGTCGTTCAGTGGTGCCAATTTCATATCAGTGTCTCTTAGCCTATTAGACACTATAAAACATGGACGTAGTCAGCGTGACATCAAGTACTGATTTCTGCCATTGGCGTCTTGTTTGCATGCACATTGGCCAATGCCTTGTGATTGCACCTTGTTATAAATGAGTTTGTGGTTTCATACGTTTCGTACCATTCAGATTGAATTATTTTTTTATTCAGCATGACCCAAAATGACTGACTGAGCCCATGAACTCAGCATGAAAATGTTTGCAGAGGTCAATCCAGAAAGCCATTTACCCATAGACATCTGTGGGACTGGAAGTCTTTTTGCAACCACAGCTATCGCCATCTGGTGGCCTTCAGGTAGAAGGAAGGTTTAAGGCATTTCTGCATTTTTCAACCTCACAAGCTACATCCACGTTTTATTCTATCTATGCTTCACCCCCAGATATCGAAACCATGTGTTCTGCTCAATATGCAATACTGATCGGTCACAAAGGATTAGCAGGTAATAATTATACTTCAAATTTTCACAGTTCTTCCTATGTATTGGTAACTGTGTTGCAAGTGTGACTTAAAAGCAATAAAGTTCAACAGAAATGGGAAACCTAGCTCATGAAAAGAGCATAAAAATGTCCATGTTATGCAGGAGAGATGTATTAAGTTTGTTCCACCCCCTCCACCTCCCCCCTTTCTTCAAGGTAAGCAGTCTGAAATCTTAAGTGCCTGTCCAACTTAACAAAATATCCCCTTACTTGAATCAGTGTTGCAGCTGTATTAGTCTTCTTTTTTTTAGGAAGCCAATAACTGCATTATATTTAAAACATATGTGCTGAGTTTTTTTAATCCACAAAAATGTACTGAAGTCCATTAAAAAATCTTTTATTATGAGCATATTTTATGACCAAAAGGCAAACCCAACATAATGACTGAAGGGAGCTAGTGTACATGCCACGGTTCTTCAAGAAGGTTGTTGATTTTGTCCTAGATGAATGGTTCAGTAAATAGAGACTTTCTAACATGATCCCATACCACATTTTTTTTAATACAAATTCAAGTCAACACCTGTGGTTAGCTGGGATGACTGTAGAATTACAGCAACAGGGATTACAGCCATCTGCTATGAATGAATCAGATTGAATGCATGTAACATGTCAAACACAAGCTTGGGTGTTCAGGCAGTATCGGGCTGTCAGCTGTGTCCCTTGGGTCCACTTTTCTCTTTTCTTCCTCTTGTCTGCATTGTGTCACCCATTTGTGGCACTGCATGTAACCCTATGCACGTCTGAATGTATGTGTGAGGCTGTGGGGTTTTTTTTTCTTTTATATCTTTCATGTGGGCCTGTCACACATCATGTCGGCTCTCCCACTCACACTCCTCCTCAGTCTCATACACAGAGGCACTCATACGCACAACACACAATCAGGTCAGGGTCTTTGAACAGAACCCACAGGCAGGCTAGTATCCAGGCTTCTCTGCTGTTTGAGCTGAGCTGTCTTAGTCATGTCTGCCTTTGAAGTGGATGCAGACAGTTGGATGGAGGAGCTGTGTGCTCCTATGGTTGAGGAGAAACCTCAGGGAAACATCAGTGAGCCGAGGCTTGACATGGCCATGCGAGTATACACACTGACACACACATATACAGTAAGTACAGGCTCACTGCATTGCAGGGACAGCAAAAAAAAAAAGAAAAGAAAAAGAAAACAACAACAACAAAAAAACTCAATCCAACAGAGTAGAATACACCCAAAGCTCTAAGTGTAAACAAAAACTGCAAGAGCCAGAGACACTGACTGCTGGAGGTCTTGACCTTATCAGTTGAGGAAAGTCCAAAGGTGTAAGAAGAGCAGAGTCTCCATTAGGTTCAGTCAGTTGAAGCCCACTACAACTGGCTTTGCGCGAAAAGAGCCTGAAGGTTGAAATGAGTAACAGTGAAGCGAGTAAAGTATTTTCAGGTGACTGCAAACGGGGGAAGAGGGGGATGGTGCTTGAGGGCTGAAGGAGCAGAAGTGGGAGGAGAGGGATAAATACTTAAGAAAGAAACACAGAGTGAGCTGCCACAAGGGGAGGTGACTCAGGGGTCAGCTGTGGGTGTGAACAAATCCCAGTGCACAATTAAGTCTTCAGAAGAAGCGACGGTGTCTTCGAAAAAGTATGCCCCATGAACGCGCGCACACATACAAACACACACACACAAAATAATCTAAACTACTAACAGATGTTTGGTGATTTGTTTGCTCTCACCTTTTGTTGTCTCTGGTGTGAAGCCGGGCAACACTGTCCAGCAAGAATACTAATTTTATTCCTAAAAACATCTCTCAGCAGTCCTTGATATCCACAACAAAAAGGCAAACCATCTGCTGTTTTGTTTTTGTCTGCAGCATTAAATCCGCGCTCTACTCCGTCCTTAATAGCCCCTAAATAGAGCAATGTGAGGTAAGCAGGACTGACTTTTTTTGTGTCAGTTTGAAATAATGTAGACAATAGTTGCTGGTTGCCGCCGTCTACTGCCAGGCAACTCTAAAGTTTGTTGTTGTCGCTGTATTTTATTTTGATAACGACTGAAGGTCTGACTTTGACCTTTAATTCAGGGTGTTTTACAAAAACTCTGCATTATTGTTATGGAGTAAGAGCCAATTCATACACGCTCCCCCATTTTCAGAAGCTCGAAATTAATTGGACAAATTAAGATAATGTTAAATATAAGTTTTGCTTTATATTGGGTTTTTTTTTTAGTATTTTTGGAGAGATTGCTTGCAGTAGATGACTGCCCAAAGTCTAGAATGAATCCATGCACATCACCAGATGTTGTGTTTCCTCCCCTGGGATGCTCTGCCGGGCCTTTACTGCAGCCGCCTTCACTTGCTGCTTCTTTGTGGGTCTCACTGTCTTCAGTTTTATCTTCAGAAACCGAAAACATGCTCTACTGGGTTGAGATGAGGAAAGGTGACTCACCTGGCTGTTTTAGAAAATCCCATTTCTTTGCCTTGAGAAACTTGGGTTGCTTTTGCGGTATGCTTTGCGTCATTATTCATTTGCACTGTTTAGTGCTGTCCAGTCAGTTTTGCAGCATTTGGCTGGACCTGAGTAGACAGCACAGCTCTGTCCACTTCAGACAGTGTTAATATGACGTTAAAGATTTGGCAATTATATATTTGTTTTTCACACTGTTAACACTGTTAATAACAAATATAAGTATATATAAGTATACTGTTTCCAAAGAGACAATAGGGTACATCACTGACACAAGCTCATCTAGACTGGAATAGCTGCATGATAAAGTAGATAATATTGTTGCATAATCTGGTCATTTAAAGGCCACATAATATCCTGTAACAATGCTGCTGCCCAAAATTATTCTATAATTTTGAATTAAAATTATGACCCGGGGAAACAAAAGCGTATTATTTTTTAATTGATTGAGTCACCATTTTTTACCTCCTTGTATGATTTACAATCACCTCTGTCTCCAAGCCTGGATGTCTGACTGTGACCAGCTAATGTTCTCTGTATTCATGCTACCAAAAGGAAGAAATATATCGATTTTGGTGACCTTAAGACCAGTGGTATCAGACCAAAAACTTTTTGCTGTCATCTTCTGACCCCTTATTCATTCTACTACATCATTTGCTGATAGAAAAAATTAACCTTTTGTTGATTTTGGATACCTTATGACCTTTCTTAGTGTATCCTTAGTATCCTTAGTGCCTGTAGTTATATTCTGCAACCAGCGTCAGGAAACTCTATTGCACAAAAATAAGAACTATATATTAATAAAACCTATTAAAATGGTTTTTCTTCCTACACTATTGGAGTGTTGATGATGCTGTATTAAATACTTGCTACCCTTCCCAGCAGCTCATACAAAAAACAGGACTTTAAGTCATCACAAACTCAGGAAACACACAACTCTTTGACAGCTGGGCATATCTAAAAGGCTCATAAAGACTGTGTTACAGACACTAAATAAATACTTTAGTGAGACTATTGTCTCTAAAGATTATTATCTTTACTTGTCCTACATAATCAAAACAATACACTCATACATGGCAAACAAAAGGCCGTGTCAATTGCAACCACAGCATTAAATGGGAAGCAGTGACTCTATTGACTGATATGGATTAAAGGCAACACAAACAAGTCACAGCAATTTTGCCTTTATGGCATTTGTCAAGGCAAACTTATTATGCGTTATATTACAGTGATCAACTGATGCCTCAGTTTTGTTGATGCAAGTTTAAAATACAGTAAATGTGTCAGCTACTGCAACCTCTGATGTAAACCATAGAAGCAAACGACATATCTGTGAGAAGTTTCCTCTGTTTGTCCAAAGACCAGTCAACTCAACACAGACCGCATCAGCATCTAATAAATAAGTATGTTGCTTCTTTAAAAACAAAAAGTGGGGGGCTTGCTTTGCAGTTTTTGTCTTGATTTCATAATGCTTAGTGTTATTCAAGGATATGCCGCATATGGGTCCTGGCATCTTATCCGGCATTCTCTAAATGTGACAGCGGTATTCCGTACTCACTGATATTTACAGTGGCAATCACAAATGTTGCTGTTTGTTCTACTTGATTATCGGTTCTTTATCCATACGTTTTAGTAAGGCCTGGTTTCTTTGTTCATGTGGTTGGCATTTTTCTTGGAACAGAGCTGACTTGGTTGAGTTTGTTCTTTTGTTGATAAAATTTTTTGAAAGTAGTGTGGAAAATTGCTTCCTCTAATCCGCCGGTGAGTTCCTGTGGTTTTTATCTCCATTTCTATTTGTACTAGCTCTTTTTCTCTCTACTGAAGTAGGGCTGCACTTTTCCTTTTTTTCCCCCCTCGAAGACCACTGAACAGAAAATAGCCTTTTGAGGCCATACGTGAGAGGGGACACCATTAGAGAGGCTGATAATTGCACACCACTCTAGTTCTTGTACAGCATGTGGTCTTGGAAAAGCACTGCTAAAAACCTTAATAGGACTGGATGACAGAGTGGCTTAGTATGGAAAGCTCAGGAGGAAAAAAAAGTTTATGAAGATGTGTTTTCATATTTAACTTCAGCTTGATGTTTTACCGACAAAGTACGTGAGAAGTGAAGCAGGATCGAATGAAAGTTTGTGGGCCATAAATTTGTCCTGCATAAGAAAAAAAAGAGAATACACTTTGAACTCAGCGAGACGTCCATGTGATCAAACATATCTTGTAAATTAAGATCCTTTTCATACAGGTTCTTCTGTGCATGCTTGAAACAGGAAGAACAGGTACAAATTTTCAGCTCTTTCATACAAATACACATACAAATACATTACACAGAGGGTTTTTGAAATAGTCTTGAAATTGCATTGATGCATTCGTGTTTGTGGATATGAATTATAATACTTCCAATTTTCTGTAGCAACAAAGAATAGGAAGTGATTGCAGTAGGGTAACTCACTCATTGTTTACTTGAGAGGCAACTTTTTTTTGTTGATGGTTTGTTTTATTTCTTTCTCATTTTCATTTGCCTTCAGAGTAAGTTCAGGCAAGAAAACTACTTGATTATGGTTAGAAATTATGGTTTTTGGATAAAATAATAAGATCACCACTTGATTAAAAACTCTTGTGGTGCTCAGTCATGTTGCATGGTACAAAAAAACAACACCTTATACACAAAGAAGCAGAACTTTTGATTCTCATCCATGACACTGGGTACAATACTGTAGAATAAGTACTACTAAGTACCAGGCTAGATAAAGTATTTGTTGTAATAGTAATGAAATTAACATGTCTCTTAACATTTTTTCACTTTGCCTGTACTTTTGAACTTGTATATGTTACGTGCCAACTACAACCTGAATCTGAAAAAGCTGGGACGTTCTTTAAATTTGAACAAGTGAATATCAAATATCAAATTTGATGCCTGCTCCAGGTCCCAAAAAAGTTGGCACAGGGTCAATAAATTGCTGAAAAAGAAAGAAAGTTAAAAAAATATATATTCAGATGGGAGAACATCTAGCTGGTAATTAAGTTTATTGATATCAGGTATAAAAAGGATGTCTTAGAGAGGCCGAGACTCGCAGAAGAAAACATGGGCAGAGGCTGTCCAATCTGTGAAAGAGTGCGTAAAAAGATGGAATACTTCAAAAACAATGTTCCTCAATGTCAAATTCCAACTCTCACCATCTACAGTGCGTGCCATCATCAAAAGATTCTGAGAAACTCGAGATGTCTCTGTGAGTAAGGGACAAGGCTGAAGACCTTTGTTGGATGCTCGTGTCTCAGACAACACTGCATCACTCATCGGCATGATTGTATCACTGACATTACTAAATGGGTCCAGAAATACTTTCAGAAACCACTGTCCGTTAACACAATCCATCGTGCCATCTAAAGAGGTGGGAGACCTTTGAGTTTGTTATCAGCGTTCAGTCCAAAAGCCAGCACCTCCGATGGTACGGGAGTCCACAAGTGCATATGGTATGGGCAGCTTGCATGTTATTGAAGGAGCTATGAATGGTGAAAAGTATAATAAGACTTTAGAGCAACATATGCTCCCCTCCTGACAATGTTTATTTCAGGGAAGGGCTTGAATATTTCAGCAGGACAATGCAAAACCACATATGCAGCTATTACAGCAGCATGGCTTCATCTGAGAAGAGTCCAGCTCCTTAATTGCCCTGCAGTCCAGATCTTTCACCTATAGAGAACATTTGGCCCATCGTTAAAGAAAAAGTACATCAAAGACGACCATGAACTCTTCAGCACCTGGAAACCTATATCTGACAAGAATCGGCCCAAATTCCAACACCAAAACCCCAGAAACTGACATCCTCGATGCCCAGATGTCGTCAAACTCTTTTGAAATGAAGAGACGTTACACCATGGTAAACATGCCCCAACTATTTTGAGACCTGTAGCGAGCATCAAATTTGAAAAAAGCTAATTTTGTGCATATAATTGTAAGATTTCTCAGTTTAAACATTTGTCATGTTATTTATGTTCTGTTGTGAATAAACTATTGGCTAAAAATTGCATTGGTATTTTATGATATTTAATGAGTGGACATTAATCGAAAGTCTTCAAAGTAAGCTCTTGTCATTATAACCCATATTAAGATGATATAAATGCGGCATTCAGTGTTGTGTTTAGTATTTTATAAGATTTTCTGATGCTCCTCTGCTCACACATTTAACATGGCATACTGTGAGGCCATTAGTAAGAGGAAATAATTAGCTCATTTCCATCCGTCTGTATAATAATGGGGCTCATTTGGTAGACTCAGATTAAGAACTCAGGGGAATACATCTCATTCTAAACAAACGAGCAATAGCCCCTTTAACTAAAAAACACAAAGAGCAATATCATGTGCTGCTATGAAGTGAGGCTCATGTGTGAGAGACTGCAGACTGTACAAGGCTGCCAAGATCCTGAATGCACGTTTACCCCATTGTTAAGTTAATTTTCAAAATGGCCTTTTATATATTCTTAATCTCCCTTCACTGCAAGCTGTTATGTCCCCAGTTTGAGTCCACTGTCCTTTATTCCAATCAGCTCTTTACTCCCCCTGCTCAATTTGTAAGTTTGCTAACAAAGAAATGAACAGTCTCCAATTTTGCGCTAGTTTCATTTTAATGAAGACAGAAGGCACATGAACAGGCCCACGTTCAACCAAAGTCGAGCTTTTTGGTGTCAACCAAACCTGACATGCTTGGAGGGAAAGAAATGCCGGGTATGAACCAAAGAAGACCATCCCCACTGTCAAGCACGGAGCTTTGAGCTATTTTTCAGCTTAGGGTACAGCACAACTTCACTGCATTGAGGAGCCAATGAATGGGGCCATGTACCGTAAAATCTCAGATGAGAACCTCCTTCCCTCAGCCAAAACACTGAGGATGAGTCGTGGATGGGTCTTCCAACATTACAATAACCCAAAAAAATATGGTAGGTAGGTAGATAGGTAGATAGGTAGATAGATAGATAGATAGATAGATAGATAGATAGATATTACTGAGTATATACGATAACTATGTGATATTGCCAGCAGTTTTAAATATTTCACTTTTATTTCAGACAAACCTTGTTTTGTTCCTTAGGTTGGAATGCCAGATGGCTTTAAACATTAGAATACCCAGGACCCAGGAGCACTAGCTGCTTTTAAAAAACCTTTTAGACGCCCCAGTTAGAGCTGGGCCACATTCAAAAAGCTTTGTTGTGAACAAAATATGGTGCCATGGTCGAGTTCATCCAACACTGACCTACAATCAACAAGACGCATATTGTTTTCTCGACAGCCTGGTCTTTTGCCCTCACTGCGACAAGCACGGCTCTTTTAAACAAGTAACTTGAAGCTTTCTGAGAGTCTTGAGAGTTGCACTTAACTTTTAATTTCAAGGTGTTATGTACAAAATCGCCAACTACTTACTCAACTAACACAGTTGCTCATCCTTTGCACATATTTTCAAGCTGAGACTGTTTGAATAGTAAAGTGCTCAGGTTCCACAGGTGAAAAAAGTGGTTTTCATAGAAATTATACCCTGTTTCCATGCATATATTTTGGAAATTAAAAAAAAAAAAAGTATTACATGTTAAATAAATATCACCAATACTCACAACAGTAGTCTTTGCACTACAAATCTGTGTCTCAAACAAGCAACTTTAAGTTTTTAACAGCCATGGTTTCCGTGCACTCGTTGCTTTAAGCAATAATACAAAATAGGTGGAAAGGGCCGAGGAATTTTCCATGACCAGCACAGCGAACGGTGAGCCGTGAATGCTACCGAGGTGAAGTGGCACAACGTTCTCAACTCCACACTTGTCTGTGTGTGACTGTGAGACAGAGAAGGAGGGGCAGACATACTGACAGAGTAAAAGTGCTCCCCATGCTACAGTAGCTCTTGTCAGCACGCTTTCCTTCTCTCCGAACATGCGGAGGCACACGCACTCCACTTCCTGCGCTGCGCCTCCCCTCCGCCTTTCTCCTCTCACTTTGCCTGGCACCATTACCTCACTGCAGATCCCAGCTCTTACACACTGCATGCATTGCATCTGTGATTTAAGAGGCTAAATCTGGATGGCATGGGTAGCAGATAAAAAGTCCAGTGCCAAGAAGAAGCAGTGTCAGTTTCCCACTGAAGAAAGTAGAAGTCAGCTAGGTGATCGTCTGCGAGGAGTTCATATCATTGCAACATAGCTTGATGTCTCTCCAGTCTGCTGCCTCACTCATTCGTTTCATTTCCTCTGTCTCCCTCTCTCATTTCCTTTTCCCTCTCTCTCACGGGCTCTTTCCTCTTATTCCCCGTTTGCAGAGGCATTAACCAGACCATTAATGTGACGGCAATCTACATATGAAATGTAATTTGCAAGAAATTAATTTCTACCCTCCATCTGTACATTTGCTCTCATCCTTAATTTGTTTTCAAGGAACAATTCCATTGGTCACCATCTGGGCATTTGGAAAAAGGAACAGAGATGTATTCGTTTAATGTTAATAGCATATGTGATTGGCTCCGTGTGAAAATAAACGGAAGAAGGGGGAAAAAAAGGAATAAATAAAACCATGTTGAAGGAACGCAGATGTCATATCAAACATTTAAAGAGGGGTGAATGGAAGCGTCCCATTAACAACACAAACAGCACTTCAAACCAGGAAGTCCGTCACAACAGATGTGCAACATAATATTGGGTTTAGGAAAATCATTCTGGGGGTGATGGAGAAGGCTGCTAACTCAGAGTGCACTGGGCCCACTTTAAAATCATCACAGTTGTTGCCTGCACCAATGGCTCCCCTCCGTTACAGACTGGTGTTTACCAGTTTGCCGTGCCAGCCCTGCAAATGAGAAAACATTCTCTGCTGTCCTACTATTGTGGCCCTGGCAGTAAAAGTTTGGAGGCAAGAGGACACGTGGGGATGGAAGAGCAGAGGAGCCACAGAGCAGCAGCACATGCCTTTGGCTTGTATCATTCAAGCCCCAATTAAAGAATTTCAATCAGAAGCTATGCAGCCTTTGGGGCCTGGGTGGAGCCAAGTCGGTCTGGGGGACGAGACTTTGGAAAGAAGCAAGTATGACCAGTACCGAGGGCTGCATACCAATAAGAATTGTAAGAAAGAAAAAAAAAGATAGCAAAATGAGCTGTATTGTGAAGTTTGGTTTTTGTTACTCATTTCTGTTGCTTAAATGTAGCTACTTAGACAGAAAAGTGCTCTTTTAGCAAACAAACACTGATGACTTACTGAACTATACAGGCCACAACAAGGGGATAGGTGCAGCGACGGCACTAGGAAATCACTTTCATGTGATTCTTGGTAAAAATAAAAAATATAAATGTAGCGCATGAGGATTTTCTCTGTTCCTACTCTTTATATTTGACTGTGATTTGGTGCAATTACTTTAGCAATCAGAAACATAATGCAAATACAGCCCACTGGGTTTTATGGTTTGAGTTGATGCAGAGGTTGGACTTAATTGAAGTAATAAGAGTAGTTATGAAAATGAAAAAGGCAGTCACAAAAAGCACTTGAACCAAACTGTAGTTTGGAACAGCACAATTTACTGACTACTGGTGAATCTTTTCTTATTTAATAAAAAAAAGGAGAATTCTTCCTAGCAGGTAGGTTTTGGACACATTCATATATAATGTATAGCAAAACAAATACTTAATAAGTTTAGGGGGAGGAAAATCCCTAGGAAAATCCCATGGTTTAAGTTGCACTACAGTAGGGATGTCACAATACCAGCAATTTAGTAGGTGGTGCCAATCCCAGCAGCATTACACAATTCTTGACACAGTTTGATACCAAAACAAAAGTATTGTCTCATCTCTCTTAACATAAACTCCTTTATTAAAAGAGTTATTCTAAATCACTGACATGCTGGTGGCAGACTATTGATTTAAAATGTTAACATTATATTTCATTGATAAGACACTGAGCAGCCTAACTTTAATATGAAATATAATTCTAGTTACATTATGTCAGCTGAAGCATTTAAATATCATTATCCACAGTTGATTTAACAGCAGTAATGTCAGCTGTCTCCATCAAAATGATCCCTGTATTTCAGGATAACACAAGACGAACAGAAGTTTGGATGTTGAATTGAAACTCATTCACCATTAATTCCGTGAACAGATTGGGATGCTGTTTTTTTAGGTGCTTCGCTAAACTGGACGCATTTCCTGCTCTTGGTCTGAAAAACACAATAAAGGCATATTACATTTAACAAATTATCACCCCATGGCCATCTTCCTCAATGCAAAGTATTTCCATACTCGACCATTTCTGCCTTTCTAATGAGTCAGAGCAGAGCTAGCATGACAGCTGCACCAGTTTCCATCTTCCATGTGTGATGTCGACTTCCTTCTTCCTCAGCATGTAAGGATAGAGTAGAACACTTATAGGCGTATGCTGCCTAGTTCCAGAAGTTATAGCCTAGATACATTGGCTACCTGCTGCCTTGGTATAGAAAGGTAATGTAAGAATAATTTCTTGTAAGATCCCTACAATTCAGTAGAATTAACTCTATGTTACAAGCCAAACTTTTTGTATTTCTTTGGTTACCAAGATTATGTCTTTTTGATTTCTACTCTATCATTACTATGGACGTCACCAACCAAGCGTCAGTATGTGGTAACTAGGGGTTGCTTTTTGGAGATACTTTTTGTGTTTTTACCTACTGCTAGTAAATTATGTACAAGTCTAGCAGCCCTCAGTAAAGGAGTGTGCCACAAACTGCAGTTCCTGGAGTTACTACTTGAGGCTGACTTCAAGAACTGGGAATTTATTACTATTAAAAACATCCTTAAAGTCTCATACAAGAACTGATTGGTCTCTGTTTACAGTTTAACTCATTAATAACCATTGCACCACTGGTCTTCCATGTATTTTAAACTTAGGTTTAAATACGGCTACTTTTGGCTCCAAAGACCAATATGGCATTTGGCATGAGTCTGACACTGAGGCTTCATAAAGCAGAATCCAAGAGGTAACATCACTGTTGCTATTAAAGAGGCATGCCATTAGGTATGACAGTACATGGCTACTCTCTAGAAGATAGAATGAACTGTCAGAATAGTTCCCCTTAAGGCCAGATGCATTAAGGCTTCTCAAACGAAGTGGGAATGAGAAAAGGCAGAGCTCTGTCTAGTAAATAGTACTAACATTCAACAACTACAAGAACCTAAAGCAAAATTTAAAATGCTTAATTGGATGTTTTCTGCCCATAAACAGAAGTGAATTAATGGTCAAAAAGAAAGAAAAGAAAAGAAAAAACAAACAGCTTGGACTAGACAGGTTAATGCTGGTTTGGGGTGTATTTTTGCTTAAGGGTCCAGGCTCTAGATACAGTACAATGGCAAAAATTAAAATATTGTTTGCATTTCACCTGCTCTCTTATTTATAACTTTGCCTATTTCTTTCTGTACACACTACATCAGCTCGCTCCTCCACAGTGTACAAATTTGCATCTCCTTCGGCCTCCCGGGAGCTGCGTTTGGAAAGCCCCACAGGGGAAAGTGCGGAAGAGTGAAAGTGCAGCAGAAAAAGGTAGGTAGTCATGTGGGGGGAGGGGTTGGAGGTTTGGGGGTACTGGTGAAGCACACATGCTCACGTGCACCTGCGGTGTTTGATGAATGACGAGGATAATGACTGATGATATCTGGGAGGCCTGGGGGAGAACACCTGAGTGGTTCTGTCAAACACACACACACAGAAACAGAGACACACTCGCGCACATCTAGTCAGCTCCATGGCTTTAGACGGGGTCGCTGTTGATAAGACAGAGTAAAGTGTTAGATGGACCTTATCACAGCATTGGCCTTGTTTGTCAAGCGAAATAGCTCAACAATTACATTTCCAGGTGGTGATATTTCTGCATATTTGCATTCACTTTTTGGTCTATACGTCTCCTGGCATTTAGAAAACAAGGCCACCAGGAGAGCATGTTTAAAGGTTTGCCTCTTAGTCAGCTATGGTTCCTGCTAATAAGGCAGTTTATTTGCTGACTTGGAACTGAAAATATCTTGTTTTTCTTTTTTGCAATATCATGAGCTATCTAGTAAAGCAGAATAAACAATGGTTATGGAAGAGGAATTCAAAGGGTATCTGGGTAACTCGTTATTTCAAGGATAAGTATCCATCCTTTTTTTTTTTTTTAAAACGTGATGTGTAATTTCATCCCTGACCTTTATCTGACAGTAGCATGCAGTCCCAACTAAACATTGCAGTTTTAAATTAAGTTTGACACTGAGTCATAAAAATAGACAAAGTGATGGGAAATGCTCTTGAAAAAATTTGAATGTGGAAAATGTTCAGCCGGGTGCTCACCTGGTGTGGTTTATAAAAACGTTATAAAAACGGTATTAAAACGTGGTTTATACAGAAGAGCCAATATTTCACAAGAATCAAGAATATTGTGGTTCACAGCTAACAGTCAGTTTAAGAATTTATTCATAGAGATCTTTAAGATGTGACCCACACTGAGATCAAACACCCTATAATAAAGTCTACCTTACTGCAGCCATGCTATGTAAATGCATACATAAATAAATAAGATGTATTATATAAGACATAAATGGTATCAGTGCTGCTTAGAATCATACTGTGTGTGTGTGTGTGTACTAGAGCTAAAATACAGGTTTTTGTGCACAGCTTGGCAAAGAGAAGAAACCAGATGTCTTATGATTTCATGCACAGAGCGAAAAACATTAATGCAGTTTTAAATGCTAAATGCTGACCAGAGAGTTATTCGAGTGCGAGTTATTCAAATGAGTGTCACGTTTGCCTACATGTGGCAGGAAGACTGCAGTGTAAATGGCTTTCAGAGTGGCTTAAAGCCTGTTTAATATTAAGAGCTCATCAGATGACCAGTTTTAAGTTTGCCTGAACTGCTTCAGCCTTAAAGCACTGATGGGTAAAGGCATTTGTTCCTACTGTGCCTCTTCACCGCACTCACACTCTTTTTCTCTGCAGCAGCACAGAAACAGAGCAAAATTTCTCATCGGCATGGTATCTCGTTGTTATATTTCAGTCAGACTACTCGGGCTCGGCATCTAGGTCCCAAGCTCATCGCTGCACACAAATGCGATGCACATAAAAATTGGGGAATGATGGTAAACGTTCCCTGGGAGCCTACAGGTGGATACTGAGATGGTGATGGGGTAAAACGGCAAAAAAGGGATGCGGGGCAGACTCTGGTCTGACGTGTCAGAGGGAGAGATGGAGAAATGCCGCAGCTTGAATAGACCACAAAAGTGAAAGGGTGTGTTTAGTATATGGCACATGTAGTGTGAGGCACGTATGACCTGAAGTAGCTTGCAGGTTTCACTCCATTTGTGTTCAATTTCTAACTCACGTAGCTTGGGCCAACACAGAATCAAGTATACATTTAAAGCTGCAGCTTAATATTAAAAGTGTACTTTCTGTCTCTTCAAAAACAGCTTAAATGCTGCTTCTGTTTATTACACGGTTTCTTAAACACTACAAGCCAAGTCTAGTTAAACGAAGTCTCAGTTGACTTTCCTCAACTTTTTTCCCCTTTGTTTTTGACACCTTTTTGTTTCTTTTTCTATTTATTATAACTATTACTAACTGTATTTGAGCTAAGAGTACAATAAAACTCCACAAATATCTCTAATATGCAGAATGTTTTTTTCATGGTTATATGATTTCAGCTAGAAAAGTTTGAAAGGCTGTAGTGTGATTAAATGGGAGTAAATAGTTATTCTCAGATAATAAAGAAATTAAACGTCCCAGAAGTGGGTGGGTTACAATAACAATAACATTAAAAATCGCAGATTGGAGGCAATAAAGAAAAATACCAATCTTGATTTCCTGGGGTTTCATGCATTTAAAGCACATGCTTATGCCACCCCTGACCCAACGCAGCGCCATCATTACAATCAGCATAATCCCATGTCTCATTTGACTGCAAGCCATGCACCAAAGACAATTAATTCCAGTTAGTGTAAGCTATGTTTCATGCATGCATCTGAATAGAAGCGCGCGCAGGATGTGAGAACATTTGCATGGGATTTTTACTCATTATCTGCTTGCCTCTGTAGTTAAATTACATCAGCATATGAGTTCCCTCGCATTTGCATTTTTTGATTGTATCCTCAGGAGGAACAAAACAAAAAAACAAAAAAAACCGCCTTTGATTTGGTTTTTATTATAATTTGCTGCACTAAACAATTTATTTATTTGCTTCTCTTCCAGCCAGTCTATACATTGAAAGCACAAGTCATACCTTTACGCATTGATTTACGTGATCAAACGCTTTCGTTTAATTAAGAAGGAATTCTGCTGTTTCAACAGCATCATCCTGACATTTAACCTAATGAGTAATTCTTGCTCTCCCACCAGGCAGCGATGGATTCAACTAGACTAATTGCAAAAAAGGGTGCATAGTATTTCAATGGTATTTTACCAGAGAATTCTTTGACCTTTAGTTTATCAGCTTGATTAATTGATATCATTGATTTTATTGCAGCATTTGTTGGAAAACAAAAAGAGTGTTTCTCCTCTATGAAGTCTATTTTACAGTCAGGAAAGCAGCTTAATGGCATATAGGGAAACAGCACATTTATGGCACCTTTCTCTCCAACAATTATATTCATATATCTGGAGTTTTTTAATATTATCCAGCAAAAGTGTTTTATGTAAGTGAAGGTTAAAAAAAAAAGTCCTGATGCCTGAATCAATGCAAAAAAAAGGCAAAAATTCATCTTGCCTTCAAGTAATGTGTTCTCTTTTACAGTTACACTGAGCACATTATATAACTTTATAATCCTATACAGAAACCTAACGACGTGCGGGACAACATTTTTAATGCCCAGACCCATTATGAGAGCTAATCTGCAAAAATATGCCTTAATAAATCACCCGATGTGAACCACAACCCCTGCTGCCAGACACCTTAACTGTGACATTTTTAGTCTTCAGTTCCATTATATCCACTTATCTCCAATTGCTTTTTATAACTGTGTATTAAAGTAAATACACCTTGAAAGTGTATGCAGCACACTGAGTTTCTTGAAGTAAGGTTCTCTCCTGTTTCTCACAATACAAGACAAGGAGGGCAGTTTTTAGTTAGCCTACACGACCCCTAATTATGTTTAACTGCAACAGCTGAACACAGCGCGATCACTGCAAATTAATTTCCGCTGTCATGCGACCTGCTCGTCTCCTACCTAACACATATAGCAGAGACCATCAGCAGTCATGACTCCCTCGAAATGTGTTGTTAGGAAGTTGGAAAAGTGGACCAGTTCGGAGTGTATTTTAGGCATCACAGGAGTCACAGGAATTATCATAGGAGTGTTATACTGCAGGAATAATTAAGAAATACAGTGAGAGTAGCTACTTCTGCACTACAGATCACACACATAGCGAAATATGACAGCGAATGCAATGGCTGGCTGTCTTAGCCTAATAGTAACAGAGATTTGTGATAGATGTTGGCTCATAGTCCAGCAATGCACGTTATTCTATTTGAGTGACAGTGACAGAAGAGAAGGGATACCAGTAATGCAGACAATATCTTTTATACTTTTATATATTTTGGGAGAGGGCCTTTTTAAGCCATTTTTGCAATAGGACAATGGAGAGAAGACAAGAAAGCTGGGAGATACACCAGGAAAGACACACAGTGAATGGCCTCAGGCCAACCTCTGCTTTAACCTTACAGCATCACTTGCTCCACACAGTGAACTAAATTACCAACCAAGACGGTGTTACTGTAGTTTGGTTTTTTATAACTTTTTGGAATTCTAACTTCTGAACCGATTTTTAGTGCCATTGGAAAGATATTGTGTAACCAAGTTTTGGATTCTTGGAGTTGGTGTTTCTGTTTGGGTTTTTATTCAAATGTTCAACATTTTTTAAATTCTGCATGTCTGGTTTGATCTCTTTAATAGCCAAATAGTGAAACTGACTTCTTATATCATTTAGTCCTGGGTTTTGTTAATGTCTTCACTGTTATCCTAGTATGTTGGGCTAGTTTCATTCTATAGTTTAAGTTCTAGTTACTGTCCAGTATTGTGGAGTTTTAGATGCATGCTTGGATGATTTTCTCTTCCAGCAATAATTCTGGATTTTAATTTGTATTTAGGATCACTTCTTACTTGGACTTAGGATGAAAGTCTGGTCAGTACACTGGTTCTCTACCTGTGTCTGGTGTGCACAAATTGACCAAACCATGTACACGAATTAACAGAAACACATGCACAAAGTCATCAAAACTTAAGAACCGAAACTCTCATTCCAGATGTGTGAAATAACACTTAAAATGTGCAAAATAATAGCTGTCTCAGTAAAGCACAAGGTGTGTTTGGCAGTCATTTATGATGTATCAGGTTATTATTTTAATGTTAATCCAGTTGTTACTCTCAAGTCATATTGTTTTTAATGTTGGGATTTTTTTTACGCTATCCATTTCAGGGTCACGACTAGGCTGAAGCCTGTCCCAGCTATCAAGGCTGCCAAGTTATTGCGTGGCTAATACAGAGACAGACAGTCATCATTAACCTAATAAGCCTAGTCTCTGGACTGTGGGAGGAGCACCCACACAGGTAGAGGGAAAATTCCACACAAAAGAGTGCGAATCACTGTTCACCACCCAAAAAAATGTTCATCTAAAAATGGTCATGTTAAAAAACTGGACTTTTCTTTTCACTCATGTTCACTGCAAAGAAAGACCTCCAGCCTGGAGAACTATTGCTCAAGACACCTTTAAAAACATGCTTAGAAAGTCTGGCTCCTTCAAAGTAAAATATAAAGAAATGAGTGGGTGGCTCAGGACTTTTGCACAATACTGTATTAACAAAAACACCATTACAGCAGACTATATGCCGTTTTCTTTTACTGCATACAGCATGTGTAGTTTTATTTCTCTTACACAGATTTTGTCATCTTCCATCTATCTACACCTAGTGGCTAACAGGAAGTACAGCAAAAAAAAAACAAACCACTAAACGTTCTGCTGTCACTTCTGAGTCTGCAGTTACTGAACTGTATCTGGACTTTTGGGCCTTGGTCGTTGTTATCTGTAAAGCCACATGTTGTGAACTCAGCATTACCATTATCAGGGGGAAAAAGAAAACAGCCTAGCCAAGCTGTCACCGGACAATTGGAAATATTGCACTGAAAACAATGAATAATCAATAGTCACAGCATTATTGCTGCTCCGGGTTTACTTGAGGTTGGAAAAACAAAATGAATTACGGAGACACTTACACTGAACAGCCACCCACCTCACATCCTGAAAATAATGTAAATAATATAAGCCCAAGTAACCACGTTAAAACCTCAAGTGAGTAAACCTTGAGATGCTATTATCTGCTGGGTGTTCAGGTGAGATTGCTTTATCTCAATTTGTCAGGTCAGAATTCTAAGAAATCCTGAATGAAATTCTCTGTCTGGGTGGCGTGATACTGACTTTATTTTTGTAAAGCAACTTTTATCATGATAGACACCCAGCTCGAGCTCCAGGGTGAGCAGCGGTGGGGGGGAGGAGGTCGAGATCATGTAAAAGGAACAGGGACTTACTAGCATGATGTGCGCGTTTATTTCGTTTTTTTCATGAAAAGTAATTAAAGCCTGACACGAGCTCTGAGGAAAATCTCCACCAATCACTCCAGCGCATGTGTGATGTGCGTTGCCCATGCTCACATTCCTAATTACACTTTAACTGTGTCTCTTTTGGAATATAATAAAAGCAAACCACTTTTGGTGACACTCAGCCGCTATGAGCGATGGCGGACCTGCTGGCAGGAACAACCCCACTGATGGACGTCTTTAATTAGCAAACCCTGACACAGGGAGAGTTTTCCACCATTTCATTCATTCTGAACTGCTGCTGATTGGGTCAACTTCATTTCAGCACTGTCCTAAATCTGCTAAGGGCCCCTTTTTGATGTTCTTGGCTTAAAGTCACGCAAAATAACGGTCTCCGGAGTGAGAAATGTTTGACGAGCTTACAGCGCTCAAGTAGAGAGGGGAGTTTTTGTTCATTTGATTCAACATTTTTCTTCTTTACTTTATTCTGATTCAGTCTGACCTCAAGAGTTCCCCGCTCAGAACAATTACCGGTTCTTGACATTTAATTCTTTCTATAGACGAGTGAGTTCTTGGAGCTCGTTTGGCGCAGCTTTACATTCTTTTCAGTACGCTTTGATATAAACAGACAACAGGCCCGTCCGTCTTAAACTACATGCAATAGCTCCTCACGCTGCTCTCATCCTGCTAGCATTGACAACTCATTAGACAGAGGGATTTTCAGAATTTTCATAATAACAGCGCTTAAATGCCTGGGTTTTCCTGGTCCCCCTTATCCCCACATGCCTGCAAATTTGGCACGGGTAAAGGGGAAGGAAATGGCAGGTTTAGGGGGAAAAAATCTTATTAAACAAATTCTCTAAAGCATTGAGACCAACTGGTGTGGAGTGCACTGATAACAGCTGGCCATTTTGGAGTGTCACCTCGCTTGGCAGCTGCACCAGCAGAGGGAGAGGGAGAAAATGTTTTAATGGCTCTGGCTCACAGATTTGAACGCTGTTATTTTGGCAACTTTTTAATTATCTCCAAATGAATGGATTGATAGGACTGGTCGTAACGAGACAGAGATAGGGGAACATTCTGCTGTGGCAGTGCTTTTTTTTCCCCCCCCCCCCACAGTTTTTGGTCATCTCTCACGCAAAGATATTTGAGCAAGATGGCCTCCAGACTGAATTGTTTGAAAGTTTTAAGGGCAACTTAGCTAATGAGAAATGTAATCATGCACAGCCAGGAAACTTTAACTGTATGCAAGCGGAACCAGCTTGAAGAAAACTGGATTTTTATCACATGAGATATGGGGTCTTATCATACTCAAAAAACTGCCGTTAAGAATACGCCTTATGATAAAAAATTGAAAGCATTCGATGCTTAATTCCTTTTTTTTCCCCATTTTCCGTGTTTTGGGGGGTTTTTTGTTTTGTTTTCCATCAGTAAATTGTTCAGGATAAAAAGGTTTATTTCACATAAATTGTGTTCTGGTCAGTTGAAGGGCTTCCATTCTAATGCAAAATTCAATTTGCCCAAACTAAATTACTTGGAGAATGATGGCTCGCCATCATCACATCTCCCAGCAATCCCCACATTCAAAACTGACAAATTTCTCAGATGCCAGATTTTGTATTTCATCAGGTGCAGAAAGAAACCTAAACTTAGTTAATTTAAAATAAAATAAAAAAACAAATGAAGAATGCTCCATGGACACACACAGACACACAAAATAAATAAATAAAACTCAAAAAAAAATGTGTGAGCTGCCGTACAAATTTCTTTCGGAGCAATCCAAAGCATGAAAATCATTCACTACCTCCTATTACAACATTTCCAGCAGACATTAGTATCTGAAAGTCAGGCGTAAAATCACTCCAATAAATTAACATAAACTGTAGAAATGGAAACAGTCGAGTAATAGAATAATAAATGTAGGGCTAGTCATGAAAGTCCACTGGTACCAGCCTGGATTGTGAAAATCTTGCCAGATGCATCTGTTATGTCTGATCAGTCTGTTGTGTGATTTGTGAAACGGACATGATAACGTGTGGGCAAAATAGGGTAGCTTTAGTTCCTTTCCCAACATTTGAGCTGCAACAAAACGGCATAACAAAAGCCCACAAACTTTAAGCCAAGTGATACTACAGCCATTACATTTACATTTTTAAAAGACAGAGTTCTCTGTTTCTTTTCATTTCTGGTTCAAATCTTGCTGGGCTCTGGCTCTGGTATTGAATAGTTGGGCAAAATAGTGTTTTGGATTTTTTGTTCTTACCCTGGGATATTTCTCACTTTAAGAATTAAAATTTTAATTTTAACGCTGGCTGCTGTCTTTCGAAGTGTGTGTATTCGCCCAATAGGAAACATCTTGGGTATCTAAGGAGTTGGCGGTATGCAAATGATGTAGGCAAGTGGCAAGGATTTTAGAAGCTTTCTGGTTTCAGTTTGTAGTCCGGTTTTAGTCAAAGTCTTTCTTGACTTTGGTTGCATGCAGGTAAACGGTGCATTATGAAGGCAAAGAGCTGATATTGAATAATTAATTCAATTTCATTGTACATGTAGAATGACAATAAAAGATTTTTCTGTTATAGTATCAGGCTCTTTTGTGTTGTGGGCTACACTTTTGCCTAAAAAGCTAAAGAGCTACAGTTTGATTTCAGGAGGAGAAATAAATCTTTTGGACTACGTGTCAGGAAAAGATATCTGGAATAAAAATTTGCCAAACCAAGAACATACAGAGCTACCTGCTGTGAATAAGGGAGCAAACAAAAGTAGCTTTTAATTCATCAGTATCGCGTGGATGTAAACACGACTAAGCGAACATGTTCGGAACAAGCTGAGCTACTTTTAGCTGCTTCTTTGTCACATGGGGTTACCACAGCAGGTAGCACCTCATGTTTGAGTTAGCAGAGTTCATGCTGGATGCTCTTCCTCACACAACTCCAAGGAGGATTTTTGCCTCTGGCTGGAATTAAACCTGCAATCTTTCTCTTGTCAACAAAATGTTTTAACTGCTACACTGTATTGCTGCTACAATAACATGCTAGGAGATGAAGTACTGTCAAGATGGTGTGACGTTTTACATTAGAAAACGATGTGTTGCAAGAGCAATTACACACGACACCAGCATGCTAATAGTTAATATTGTGAACATTAGCCAGGCTAATGCTAATTTATCATTTTACCATTTTAAATACTGAAGAGTATACACAGTTAAATCAATGTTTCTATGTCCATAAACTAGCCAGCTAGCATGTTATAATCTGCTACACATTAGCATGCTAATGTGTTATCTTTTGTCATGACTAATACTTAGCAGCACCTAACATCTCATAATTTGTTCAAATCCACCTGTTGCTCTAATCTTATAATTTAACAGAAAGTACAGCTGAGACTGAAGTCCAAATGTATAACACATCGCATAGCATAGATTGTTTTCTAATAGTGTTGTTATGAGCATTACAGTACTGCTGCTCCTTGTGATTTTGAAAGAAATGTCACTGGTTTGGAAAATGTAATGTATTTCAGACATTTAGGAGACGGATGCCTGTGACATTCTGCATTACGTCAAAGACACTGTATGTTTTTCAGAGCTTACAGAAGTCCCACACCTGTACTTAAATTTTCTTTTCAAACTCTGATTCATTTAAGAAGCCCATTATTAAATGTAGTAAACAAAACGTTGGTTCAATGTGTGACAGTAGTGCAGGTTTAGATAACAATAAAACGCCTTTAGCTTATTTTTTTGGCAATTTAATTATTTTCCCTGCCTTTATTTTATTATTTACCATATAATGAAACTCATTTTTTTCAGTTGTTTATCTGTAAGCTGTGGCCTTTGTTGTTCCAAAAAGCACTTTGTGATGAATCCCTTTGTTAAAGCACTCTATAAATACATTTGTCTGGATTTATGAAGCTGAAATGTCACAACTGCAACCAAAGCTAATGAGCCAATTCTCTGTCAGCTGAAGTGTCATAGTGAAAACTTTTCTCACCATAAGTCAAGTGTCTCATGAGGGGAAATAACAGACCAAAAATGAAAATGTCATTGTGGTATCTCTTCACAGCTGACAGGTTCATCCATATACCTGAGCACATGGTTTTCAACACTCAATATATTCTGGAAAATCCTCCACATATTGAGATGGCCTGTCTTTTTTTTTTCTTAAACTTTAGAGTATGCTGACAATATGGTGTCATTGTGAAGTTGTGCAACAGATTATATAATTCATTTTTTAAATGTCCTCAAATGAGGAACCAAATATGTATCTGAAAAGGCCGTTCAGGGAAACTGGTGAATGTCTTTTTGAGTGTCATCCAACTGTTGTACTCCTCGGTACATCATAATTGTTTTTTTCTTTTTATATTATTATAGAGAATTTAAAGCACTGAAACATCTTCATTTGTCAGTGACCATTGGAAGAGTCTTGTCAAATCTGCAGACATAAACACTTTGTCTAAATAACAAGAAAAAGCGAGGTCTCTTGCACATTAAGGCACGTTTTTTTCAATATGGACCATGGCTCTAAAGTTTCGAATGTTTTACATGTATACGGTGCTGGACCTGGAGTAGTTAAAAACACATCCTCCTTCTTGGACCAGAGGATGCATTCATGTTTAAATAAATCTGAATGCATTTTGTTTCATTGTAGGCATAATTTGTTCAAGCGGCAATCTAATGATAAATGGCAACCTTTCAGATTTTCAATGTTAAACAAGGTATTTGTGCAGAAGGAGGTTTATTGTGTGGGAAGAAACTACCTTGCAATGTTCCTGTTTGATTTTGATATTGGGCCTAATTTATGCAGTTAAACATCTGCCCTGTTTGAGGTGCTAGAATAAATATCAAGGCAACGCATTGGTATTGTAACCACTGGGGACCAGGAAAACCCACAGCAAAGTGCATGGCAATCTGTTCAGTGGTCTTTGAAATAATGTGCTCTCCACCAACAGGTTTGACAGATGAACTGACTGACCATCACTGCCATCCTCATCCCCTGTTGCTGGCAGAGTGAAAACTGGAGTCTCTCTTGGCCATGAATGGAAAAATGGCTTAATTATGTTTCTTTTTTAACAAATAGTGAAATGGTAATGCCTTCCCCCACAAGCCTAGGATGAAATTCATAAATAAAACATGAATAAATAAATCATCTTAAGAGAACTTTTTTTATAGGCTGTAAAATTTTTCAAAATGTAATGTTCACAGAGTTCAGTCAATAAAAAAAAAGCATCATTTTCATTTTAAAAGTGCGGTCACAACTGATCTGGAACAAAAGGGGGGTTTTGAAGCTTATCCTTGCTATACCGTGCCCTCTATCCCCGTGCCTTACAAATCCGTTTCTGCCTGGGACCCACTTCAATCCTATAGCTTCAGTGTCCATCAGTCTCTTTCCATTCATCCCATCTTCTAAGACCCTGGCTAAGAACACTTGAGGATCATGTGTCCAGGCTACAAAGGTTCTCTAAACTACAAAGCAGAGAAGAAAGTGTAAAAGGTCCAGAGATAAACCACAACACCTTTCATCACATTTATTCCAACCACATATACACGCCGGGGGAACACAGCGAGGCAGACAGACCAAAAAAA